>VTPC01007883.1:10456-22141 GCA_011009095.1 Ignelater luminosus
TGATTGATTCAGGAAGTCTAACCGTATCAATTGAAAAGTCAGAAGAGGTTTCTAGGTTGCCATTTTTTGCAGAGGAGTCTGATAAAATTAATTAATTAATTAAATGCCTGATCTACAAGTAACTTTAGATGAAAGATGAGACTTTAAGAAGTCATTAGCATTTTAGTAAGTATCTACTTCCTTGCAGAAGTTAAGCAATTGATGCCATGTGGTATTTGGGGCTAACGATAGCTATCGGCTTAATGCCATGACAATCTTTACATGAAATAAAGCTAAATAAAATTTTCCATGGTCATTGATACTGATATAGGTCCATAGCTTGACCAACTTAATAAGGATGTCCTTAGTAAACTGTGGAGTTTTCTCGTTTTTCTCCTTATCTAACCTATGACAGCTTTAATGTTACTGTAAAGAGAACTTCTAACTCTACCAAAAACCACCAAAAAAATGTAACCTTGCCATTAAAAAAAGTCGATGCTGTCACCCCTTTTTCCTGGATGGCCGAAAAGTGAGATTAAAATCGTTATACATGTTCCAGCAATTTTTCAAAAAATTGCTAGTACTGATTTTATATCCATTATTCCATTTGGACGGCATGGTATAGTTTAAACCCTATTGTTCGTTACTGTCTGTTATCGTAAAGACTAGAGCTCTTCTAACAAAGATGTGATTCATGCTAACCTAAGATAGAGTGTAGATTTTCTAATTAAAATCATTATAGATACATCAAGTACCAGGTTAGTAGCTCTGGGGAATTATTTTTTGTTACCACTTACTTTTTGAATTATGCCCAACACTAAATAAAGCTTAACCAATAGCAATCTTATGAGTTACTTTAGTTGCATTAATTTATTCTAAACGCAATTCTTGATTAGCTAACTTTTTAATTACAAGAGCTAGAACTATTACTTCTTACGAGACTGGTGACGTAAGTATTAGTGTAGTCAATTAACCAAGTAGTTAATAAAACGGTGCCATTTGCAATTAGACTGTGCCATTGTTGAGATGTTAGGCATAACTAACGTTTTGTCCACTTTTTTAAAGAACCTTCTTCGGGAGCCGAAGATGATCACCCTTATTGGGCTTAATCTTCTATTTATTCAATGGGTTGTAAATCACGACCACTTTCTCAGCTGTTAACATCAGATGTGTACGGGATTGATCGTTTTTGAACAATATTGCATATCTGTCCTGCTTCGCGTTGATATTCGGCAATTGTAGAAGGAAATACGTGACCTGATTTTGCAGTTTGCTTAGATAGTTTCTTTGGGCAACAATGTTAATCAACCTGTTTCGAAAGGGAGCACAAAGGATGATTCTTTCCTTTACGTTGGTAAATCAGAAAAGAGGTAAGTTTAGCGCGATATGCGTCGTTTTGTTCAATTTTACTAAGCCTTACAAGAACTGACCATTTAGATGAAATCTTCGCACCATCTACGCCCAGGTCAATTAGGGTACCTTTACCAAAAAATATTATAGTACAAAAGTTTTTGAAAATACAGAAAACAATCTACAGGTGCGTTGTCTTTGGTGTTTGTAAGAGCAAGAACAATGAGCACCTCGTACACTCTGGTTATACCTGTACGTTAATACTTCTTTCTACTTCATACTCTAAGAATAGAAAAACAAATAAAAAACCTATGTATCTGTTTATAGAATTATCTAAATATACAGGGTGTCTTAACAAACCTTCTTGACGTTATTCAGTTGTTTGTAGTGTTTTCCTGTCAACTTAAAAACCCTTTTGACTACGATTCTACAAAAGTAAATTGAAAACCATTACTGAAGTTTGAAATAGAGAGTTCTACTATACAGGGCGGTCAAGAAAAGCAGATCATTATTTTTTTCTTGCTTTTTCTTCTTATTGGAACATCTTGTATATGTTGTTGTGATTTAAAAGAGTATGATATCGCACCTCTGTTGAACTAGCAGTTTAGCTGGTATACAGGGTGTATATTCAAAGACGCATTTGCACCTGCAACTTCCATTTATGTATATTATGTTTCTTAAGAATGTATTTTCTAGAACGATATTTTGTGTGAAAGTTTTAGAAATTGTGACCAACTTATAAATAAAAAATTTCAGGTGGAAATTGATGTTTTTCGGAGAATATAAAGCAGGTCTAAATAATACATGTGCAGTCATGTATTTATGAGCGTTCTATGTTTACGCTGTAAATTCAACCTACACAGTTAAAAAACGAACTAGAAAAAAAGGGGACATTAGAATTGGTTACACGCTGTATCATTTACCATACTATTGACTTTTATACCCTTTTCCCTAGTTTTGCGACGCCATTTGCGTAGTTTACAACAAGTAAACTTTTCACATTTCACCGATTGCCACCGATTCTCTACAAAATGTATTCCGTAAAGTTCGATAGAACATCCAGGATTAAGCTTATCCCATTGGTTTTACATACTGCACATCCTCCTCTCTTGCTCCATTTTGTTCCTGGAATATATGTGTGTGTATATAAACCACACTGATTAAGTGCGAAACACTAGTGCAACTACGATATCCGGAATTTTGAAATCGGATTACAACTTAATTTAGCACGTAATCCTTAAATTGAGTTTGTTCGACCTGTTTTTTTTCGTTCCCGTAAAGTTAGAAGTTCTTGTTTTTATTAAACTTTTACAGTTGAATTTCATAATGTTTTGCTTTTCTAAAGCTTTTATTTTCAAATATTTTTTGTTTGATTGTTTTAGATTAAATTTTAAATTAAATTTCTATACCGTCGAAATGTGTTTGTTATTTAGTTATAATTAATAATTCTTTTTCTGTGAAAAAGAAAACAGTGAAAGAAATTATTGTTTTCCCAAGAGAATAAAAAAATTGCTAACACGAAAAATTCAATAAAATAGCAAGGACAATCAGAAAGCATATGCCTTCAAGCAAAATGTAATACAATAATAGCAGAATATTGCTTTTCTAGGCTTTCTCTTCCTTTCTTAGGCGTAAGGAACTATCAAGTTGTATTCTAGTATTCCACCAGTAGGAATGATAACATAATCCTAGAGGGTGACAGCAGATGAGAAGGATAAGTGCGCGCGAATCGTGAATTCTTGATATTATGGCACCCTTGTCGAGGCTCCAATGTCGCTTGGCGCTTGGCAAACGTCCCTTGGAAAATCTATCTAGTGTATATAGATCAAGATTATATGTATCGTTTTTCGTTACGTTTGAATACACGCACGCATCCAAGTTCTAAAATTATCCGGCGTGCTATAAATTTTTTATTTTTTGTATACGAACGCTTTCTGTCCAGAGGAGACGCATGTAAGTTATACGTGATTGTTCATCGTTGTCGTTCGTTTCTTCATGAAATATGCAGAGTAAGCTCTAGACTAACCGTACGACCTAATGTTTACTCTGCACTATCATACTGTCTTTACGTGCTCGTTTCTTCTTAGAAATAAGGACAGGAATTCAATAAAATCCGTATGAAAAACACATGAGTATTGGCCCCTTTTAGAATACAAAGGATTTACGTATGGTCTTTTCGCCGTGGGAATATATCGTTTCCCGTTTGGATATTGAAAATGCGCTGCCGTTGTTGTTGTTGGCTTTCTCTTCTCAATTTCGATTCTTATGAAAATGTAGACCGGATTTAACGTTTCGAAAACGAATGATGAACTTTTTTTTATTGTCCACTTCGGCCGACATTTTTACGATGTCCAAATTGTGTGTCGTGGGGTGTACCGAACACACACTGATTCATAGCACCTACGCCCGCATAAAACGGACATCAAGAGGTTTTTGATAAGGATGAGGGAGACGAGACTCGCGATAAAAAGATGTTCGCAACGCGGGGCTTATGTTGGTATTATATCTCTGTCAGTTCGTATTACGCATTATGCGGAGAAGTTGCTGGGATGGTTACTAACACCAAAACCATTTTTTTACTTCTTGTGACTGGCTTGTTAAGAATAATTTGATGTGTGAAGATCTTTTTGGTTAAAATAATAAGAAAAAACAAATTTGAATAATATTTTCTTCGGTTTATTTAAAATAAGATTATGTTCTCCCAACAGGGATTTTAATTTTTTAAAAAACAGATCTTTGCGCGTCTCATAGTAGTGACGGAACCAGATCATGAACATAACGAGCTGCTTCGTCGGCGAGAAATTTAAACATTGTAAAACTCGCTACTTTTCCAATTTCCCACGAGGTTAGAAGCAATGTCTGGTCTTGGACGTACGAAATATATTGTTTTTGTTGCCATATCTTCTCCGTTAGAATCGATTTTGGTATTCCGCGTGTCTTGCGTTTAGCTTCCGTCTTATTATTATCATACCGGCTTCATATTTTTCTGTATAGTAGTAACACTACATCACCTCGTATCATAAAAGTATACTTCATAATATTTCTCTTTTCTCTTCTAGTAAGTAGATATATAAAATAGTGTTGATGCAAGTCGAGCCCCTAAATGGACGACGAGCCGTAAAAACAATTTCTAGCGTGTCAAGGGAGGCTGCTTCGATTTTGCTTTGTTTTCAGAAGACACACTGTCACTCACATTGCAAGTACCGAAGCTAAAGTTTAAAGTCAGAAGGGTCTCAATAAGGGGAAAAACAGTGCTGCTATTGAATTGCGCAATTCATTATTGGTAACATGTGGAGGAAATTAAATTCAAAGAAAATCGTTCAACCACGATAATGAATTGACGTAATTACTTTCGATGCCGACTGGAATCGTCTTGGAAACTAAAAAAATACTCGGTCAATTCCCAATTCTAACCTTTACACATTCAGGAAATTCTTTAAGGACTTCTCACGCACGTTCTCATGTAATTTTAAGGCGCTTACATGAAAACTTAAACTACATGTTCCTTCAGCATCAAACTATCTTTCGAATTTCTACTTTATAGCATTGATGTGATTCGAAAGATCATCATCGCATCATCTTTCCATCGTAATCGAGAATTCATCGGGGGATTTCTCTCCATAAGCAGGACTTTTAAGTGCGGTAATAGGTCGGTTATATTAGGTATAACTTGGAAATGCGGCGAATTCAGCCGAATAGGCAGGCAGAGGTTAAAAGAAACTCAAATATTTGCAGAGCTAACCGCATCTTGGCGAAGGAGATATTGACCTATCGCCCGCATGTCGGTGAAAATGCGCCGGGTGGTTTGGTTCTCTTCCTCGTCGCGTCGGCATACCTACTTACCTTTAGATGGTCTTGCACGCCGCGATGGCGTTCTCGAGCACCGACTTATTCCGGGTCGGCTCGCATCCACTTACTAAATAATTTAGTATTCAATATGAGGGAGATATGCATAATATCGGGCCTTAAGCGGTACGAAACTCACTAAGTTGACTCGTTCTTACCAATACAAACAGAAAACTTTACAACTTCTAAACAAAATACCATCTGCTACCTCTTCGGTGTCGTCGTCAGATGCTACTTTTCACATTATTCAGACTTTTACTTTGATTAGATGAGTAACCGTTGGCTGCACTTGGGGATTACATTACCCTTTTTGCTGCGGCACTCAACACCAGTAATATTAAAGACAAATCTAGAAACACCACCAACTGGCGTCGTAGCTTTAGCAAGTTTTAAATATTTCAGTATGCAAATATAAGATGGAAGTAAAAAGAAGTAGAAGGTTGTTTGTATAATGGAACTAAAAACAGAATTATTTGCATATGCAGAAATGCTGTGAGCAGTGAAACTCCAGATATATTATCTTACTTCAAGATGGCTACAATAAGATACAGTTCTGGACGAATTGACAACAAAAGAAATTCAAAATCTAAATTTTATTGTTTTGTTTGACTTTCGTTAGTCATTAAGCTTTTACGACCGCAGTTAGAACCGGTAGTATGCAAATTAATATTTGCTTTATATTCTGCGAAACAATACATAATGACAGATGACAGAGATAATTAAGCTTTTGATTTGAACCTCCTTAGTTCGTTCTTGTACCGGAATAATAGTTTAAAGTAGAACAAAACGTTCACGACGTTCCCTGATATTCCTGCCAGTCGTTAATAATTTACTGACTCGGCATTTCCAGGAAGAACTACAAACTTGAAATCTGCATTAATTTATTGATTCGCAATTAAATTCCAGTTAAAACATTCACATTTGTCAGAGAGTAATGCGTGGAAGTTAGGTAGCGTGAAGCATATATGTATATATAATAGGGGTAGCTAAAGCATCTGTGTCGCGTATTTCAAGTCGTTTAAGGACAGTTTAGAGTACTGTACAAATATACCAATTACACAGGTAAATTAAGCGTGCTGCGGTACTTTGTAAACGTCACCTCACCTGAACACCGCCGTTATTTGCACTTTCTACCCTAGCAAATCGATTACCACTCGGTCAAAAAGAAATACCCTTATGTCTGTCTACTTCTTGTTTGTCTTTACTCTTCGCATATCAATAACAAACTTCGTTCGCAGTCCGTTAAGTAATCCATAACAGGCTATTAACTGCAGACAAAGGAGCATCAGAAGGACGCCGCGCGTTTATACAACATCGCACGGACGATTTAACGACGCTTAACGAACGAAAATCGACGACCACTACCGCATGTGTCGTGATTTACTACGCTTCTGCTGTATATAATGAATTAAAATTAAATACAAGAGATGAAATGGTAATTTTCGATTTTCGGTCCGATTGTTGTTCTTCCACCGAACGTGTATCACGCGTGGCGTGACGCACCCTCCTTCATCAACGCCTGTCTTGTTCGGATTTCGGCAGCGGCGGAGAAACATCAGAAGTAAAATAAGAAATAAGCTGAGGTTCCCTGGATTCTGCTTGTTAGTACTAGTCGAAATGAAAGGACGCAGAAAATTCGAAATTATGGTTTCAGGGAAGGACTTTCTTACCAACAGCCTTATATTACTGTTTGTTCTGAATTCAAACTAATAAAAATTGATGATGTGACTAGGGTCGATAATATTATGATTTGGGTGGAACACGAAAGTGGTTGGGTGTGCGGGTGTATGTGAATGAATAGTCAGCTTTAACTTTCTCAGTAAAATTACAGGGAGGGAAAATTGGCTTCGGTTATTCCCTAAATAAAAAGAGATTTCCAAATTAATTATGAATATTAACCTATGGAAATTTGTGGAATGACGAGGTTAAAAATTAACGTCGACACCGTGCTTTATTACTCAAGTTATTAAAGGTGGTTAAACGGTCGTTTGAGAAACTTTGAAACAAAAATGAATAATTCACGTAACGAACAGTTGACTGATTTTCATCTACGTGTGTTATAATAGCTAACACTTTCTCCCATCATAGGATCGTTGATTCGTTAATCTTTAATTTCAAAGTTTCCACTGATCAAACGTTTTTGACATTTAAAATTTATTTTATTGCATCGTAAAAAATTAAAGAAGGGCTGTGTTTAATGATAAAGCTGCTAGAGTAATTTTCTTTTCTTTTATAATTACATTTTTAAATTTTATTAGGCGGCAAATCCACGAGACGGATTGTATTGTGCAAACTAAGTTTGTGGAAGCGGAACTTCGAATTAATTAGGTTAGGGTTGAGATAGGTATCGTCTGAATTGAACTCTAAATGCTACTACTTGCCGTACCATATTAGATGTGTAATCTTCAAATTTACCAAATAGTTACTTTAGATAAAACTACAAATAGATGATTTGTATTTGCTCAATTCCTGAATTTCATATTAACTAAAGTATAACATTATCAGTTTAATTTAAAACAAAATTAGGATAATTTGCAAAAGTCACTAAAAAATATTTTTATTTAATTAATTAAAATTAAAACCTTCGAGAAGTCTAAAAATTTGTGACATCTACAAAGTCGATGTTTCCTCCTTTCCTTATTGGCGAGATCATGTATGCATTTTTACCAAATACCATGCTGATACAGTGAAGTAGTAAATAGACAAACCTTCTTATTGCACGTTGTATTTCAAGTACTTTGAGCAATTTACGTATCTCTGATTTTAGTCTTAAACCAAGAATGTTGCTACTTTTAATAGAAAAATGCCTTTAGTCTGATTTTTTATTTTCTGTTCAGCGACGAATCCTCCACTACTTCAGCGGGATCTCTTCCTCCATAGACTGTTGAGAATATGTTTATAAAAGCTTTAAAAAGATTGCTGTATAATTTGCAAGGTACGCATCCAAGGTTTGGTTCTTAGAAGATACCAACATTCATTATTCATTTCTCTATGGTAATCGAGAACAATGACTCTTATCTTTTCTGGATGTGCTAGTTCTTTACCAGCACAGTGGTATTCTTCGCAATTTAGTACATATGTTACTCTATATCTTCACATAGATTTTTATCATTTGGTACAAAAGCTACATGTAATGTAGCAGCTGTGTTGGGTTACATTCTATATTTTTTATCTCAACAATGATTACAAGGTACAGCATGAGAAATATCAAGAAAGTTTTTAAGTACTACCTAAATCTTACTTTCCAAGAAGTGGCGACAATGTTTATACCGTATCTACACAACGTGACTAACTAACCATTTGGGAAAGATTCATCCAGGCTATTTTCATGCCTTCCAAATGTACTCCTCTAGCTTCTGCTTTTATTCAATAGGCACATTTGTTATTTCTGAGCATCAGCTATGTATAACACTTTTTGTTGTTGAATACTGGCATAGCACCTACTAAATATAAAGTCCTATCTTAAAGTTTTTTTCTTGCTTTAAAATCTCCGTTTTATGTCAAGCACTAGCAGTTTAATTTATAGTCAGTTTAAATTCAATCAGGATGCTAAATGTAATGAACACTTCAGTTGTAGTTTGAAGCTTCTGCGCTTTTCTAATGTACTCTTGTTTGTTCTCCCGAAGAAGCTCTTACAAAACTGAACATCTGAAGAAAGAAAAAACAAAACAGATAATCGCATTCTTAGATAATTTAATTAAATATCTTTAGATATTGCTTATTAAGGTTTGTGCTGGTGTTGTGTATATGCAGCTGGTATCAGAAATTAAGAACAATCAATCTAAGCAGTCTTGACCGTTTACTATGTTGCTTCAAGAAGATAGTTCCCATTATTTGTAACTTCTCTTGTTTATCAGCTACTTTTTAATTTCTACCATTTGGCTCTTTACTTAATTTTTTTGTTGCAGCATTCTTCTAACTGTAAGATGTCTCTGTAAGGCAATGAGCTCAGAACATGAACTCTTTTTGCTTTTCTACTATGACAAGAATATAAATTTCTATCAGAAGCTCTGGATCTGTATCAGTTGGGGAAATGATAACAGCACTTAATACCAACTACCTTGATAAACCTGTGTTACATTAATTATGGTATTAGTTAAGCGGCAGGTTTTCATCGATTGTATCAGCGGTGTTGCAATAAGAAATTGCACACCAGGTGTGTGTCCAAAGAGTTCAGAAATAAATAAATTCATTTTCAGACGTTTTATATTAATCCTTCAAAAACTCAGTTTAGGTGCACACTGGGTACCAACTAAGCACACTACTTTTTATTGGTGTGTTTGGTATATGAAGAGAGGGGGTATGTCAAAATTCGTCTGCGTGAGGTTTTCGATCACGTGTATTCACAATCTTGATAGCTCTCTTGGATCTAATACACTAGATGTGTTTTCGGCGACATACCATTGGTGTGCTCAGGTGTGTAATTTCTGAACGCAGTCCAGTAGAATGAGAAATATCATAAATGTCTTGTCTAAGAATTGCTATATATTGCAGTTTGAGTGGGGTAGCAAATCAGGCTATGAAAATGCAGTTTTATCTAGCTAAACTACTAAGCATAAGTTTATTTGAAATCAGAAGAACGAGAAACTCTTAAGTGGTCTTAGCGCCTCGGGGAAAGTAGATATTTTGATTTTTTTTATTGTTTATGAGCAGAGAAGGCAAAATTTAAACATAGGTAGGATTACACTCTAGAAGTTCTTATGGAATAAGTGGCAAAGTAGAGACCTTCTTCAGCTTCATTTTATCTACTTATGTACAATATTGATAATGTTGTTAGGAACGTATGCATAGGTTTTCTTACTTATTTTTTTTTTGTAAAAACCTTTTACTCTTGCAAAAATCGTGTCTTTGTTACGTCAAACAATCTCAAGTTTTCTCACTTTTCCTACTTTCCGTTTTATAGTATCATTATCTGAAATCCGAAAAAGTTGATGAGTGTATCATGGACGGCTGCCAAAACATACCAAGAACATTCAACCAAATGTCAAAACAACTGATCTTAGCATGACAGTACGTACTTATGTTATTTTGTGTTATTTGTAAGAATTATCATTGAGAATTAAGAAGTGTTAGCTCCAACTTAAGACTCATTTACTTGATATTGAAGCTTGTGACAGATTCTTCTCTTCAAAGTTTCTTCTAGAGTAATAAAATTTTTTGGTGAAGCGTAGACATTTTCTTTCTAAACCAAGATTGGCCCTGTATACATACCTGAATCTTGTAGTAACGACTGAGATTAGGTACTTTAATACTATCTGTTGTAGCTCAGAATGGAAATGGTTAACCTGTTTTCGAAAGAATAAAATAGAATTTGCAGCAAACGTCCAAACCTACACCCAGAAGACTTACTTCATCACTCCTAATACTAAGGGTGTGAAACAGGGTAAAGAAAATTGTGCTTTATTTTCTGGTTGAAAGTGGATGCTTTAGAGGCTCCGAAGCTGTTCTTCAGTTAAACATGGAAATTTTAAAAAGAGTAAAGACAAAGATGGAATAAAAAGTAGGGAGAGAAGATTTCTATTGAAACTTTAAAGTGTGCTCTGTTAAAAGAAGATTACAAGCTTTGGGCAACTGTATGTACCAAGACTTTAAGTGGACAAAGGAGGGCACACATGAGTTGTCAACTGTGTCAACAGTGGGCGATGACCTCGCAACTCTGTTGAAGCATTTGAGGAAGTAGGTTATATGGTTGTTTCTTTCTTTGCCACACTTGGAAATGATTGTTGGCCTACATACATTATAGCGACTTGTGATAGAAGGTATCAAAGAGGTAAGGTGGCTCGGTAAAAATATAAAATTGTATCTAGAAACCTTCTGACAATGGCTTCTTGTACAAGGCGCTTTATTGTGGTTTGCAGCTTTAGAACGAATGCACCATATCTAGATGAACAACAGACTGTTTTGATCTAGACAGATTTTGAAATCTGTATGTGATTTTTAAACTAAACTTGCATCGGTCATAAACTCTATTTCACAAAATATCCTAAAAATATTACTGAAAAGGTTTGGTTTATTACTTGGTTAACAGTTATAATAAAAAGTTGAAGAAGCATTGATAAAAACCTTACTCCCAGTATTGATCCAATAATCTGGAATACTTACCACAAGTAAAATTTGCTTTAGATTCTTCTTGGTTCACAAGTTTACCTTGTTTTTAACTCGCATTGCACGGCCAAATACAGTAAATATTCTACTAAAACTGATACTTGATAAACCATGCAAAGCAAGCTGCACATAAAAAATTAAAATTGAAAGAGTACTTACTTACTACAGGTCTTACAAGAAATACAAGTTTAATGTAGAAGTATGTGCAAACTATATGTGCACGTGCGTTATGATGTTACTAAAGGTAGAAGGTTGCATGCATGACCTTCATATACTTCTACTTATGAAGTACTATTTTTTAAACAATGCAAAATTATTATAAATTATATTAAACAGCTTTCTTAGACTTTTTGAACCAGTTTTACTATAATTGTCTAGAACCTATCAAATCGAAACAATTCGTTT
>VTPC01007884.1:0-26375 GCA_011009095.1 Ignelater luminosus
ATTGTTGAATAATTGGAGTTTGTTGAGTTGTCGGAAGCCGTCAACGTGGATAATTGTTGATGCGGGGGAGCGGTAGCGGCGTTGTAGATGTTGTCGTTGTTATCGGTGAGGAGGTAGGGTGGATGATTTTTTGATTGGAAAGCTGGTTGGTGGGAAAGGAGTTGATTGGATTTGGGTAATATTGGAGGGAAGGTGGGTGTGGTTAACGGTTTTTTTCAGAAACACAACCCCCCACGGTTCGCGCCGTGAGAGGATTTTAGGAAGGGAAAGGATGGGAAAGGTAAAGGAGCATCAATGCGGTAACGGACGGAAGCAGAAATTCAGCAGCTGGAGTGGCGATTCCGCGGAGCCTCAGGCGCGGATATCAGCCGAGGAGTTCATGGTGGCGACCTACCGTCCCAATGTAGGTCGATTCGGAAGAGGCTGAGAAAGTGGATTAACTCTGCCAGCACCAGGTCCCGACCCTGACCCGGCGGCACTTGCAGATGGAGTATACGGAGTGCTGCTTACTATTCTGCTTCAGTGCATTACCGCACCGACTGGTTCCAGGTCGACCGTTTCGCGGGCGCTCGAGACCGGACTATGACGCGGTTTTGAAGTAGCGGCCCGAATTTATATGTTACATCCTGTATGAGGTTAAGAAGTTTTATTAAACACAATCTGTTAAAATGTTAATTTAGTTTTCTATTATTATAGTATAGGAAAATCAAACAATAAGAAACTGCAATTATGTAACTTTAAAATTGTTAATGTTGCTATGCAAACTTTATAGTAAAATATAAGTAAGAGTAAATTCTTGGTAACAAGCGAATATTGTTTTTCCTCAGACATGGCTAAGTCTAGCTGCTGCAGTTGTTTTAATGGGTCCTATATTATACATTATTCATCACCTCAGTCCAGTATACGAATACAAAGGTATTGCACAAAAAGGAGGATTATCATCTGCTCAAAACTGTATATGGTATATGTACGGAGCACTTCTTCAACAAGGTGTGGTTTCTAGAATAAGTGTAGTATGTAGTATAGAACGTTATTTTATATATAGTATAATATCTTCGTTAACCTTTTTTTGTTAAAAAGTTCAGATATTAATACAGTTATTTACATATTACATCTTCATTGTTGATTGTAAAACCCAATTACTTTCTAATTTTTGGTATATATAACCAAAAATAACAGGAGTATGTTTTTTTTATGGAACACCTTGTATATTATGGTACCGTTCTGTGAATATTTTAGTTCAAGAAAAAAAGAAGTCACACTCTCAAAATAACCTTTAAACAAACAAAAATAATTATGAACCAGGAACCCTCTGCTTGTCTATGGAAAAAAAATTCTTCAAACGACAACCTTTTTCTTACAACATTAAAATAGATTATTTTCCAAATCCTAATAAAATTAAAGAACCAAGACAAATCTTACAAGTAAAGATCATTTTTAATGTCAAAACCACCTAGATCATAAATGTGCATTTTTGAGGTCAGCATTAAAAATAAGGTTTATGAGTGACCATTAGAAGATAGGATATTTAATTCTATTTTTACAACTGACAATATAAAATAAGCAGGGTGTTCTTTTTGAACTAAAATTTAAGATAATCAAATTTCCTTTTTTCGTTATTAAAAAGTCGGATAAAATATTCATATCTTATTCCACCAACTACATAAAGCATAATAGTTATCTTGATAATATCTAAGGGATCACTCCACACTAATGATGAAGACTGTAAACATCTACCAAAATAACATACGAAGAAAACTGCATATGAAGATATGTTGTCGCGCATTACGTTGTTTTGTTTTATTATTTATGCAAGAAGGTGTATTAAATCACAAGACTGTATGTCCTTCAGACATTTGAGAATTAACCTAGAAATTAATATTTTCAAAGAGTGTATATAATTTATTGAGCAATTAACTTTATATAATTTTAGAAAATTCGATTTCATTTGCAAATAATATGAAAAAGATGCAAAAGTAACTTTTCTTCTGAATTGGATACATATTTTTAAAATAATACAATTAATTGTTGCATTCTACACGACCTCTACTTAACTCTTTGATGAGGGTGTACCAATTATTTTGTGACAGTAGGTCCATGTAAAAAATTTACAAATTAATAACTCGCATTATAACGTATATAGTTTTAGAATGTATTAGATAAGGAGTTTTCTTAACATGTGTTTATCAAAACTGTTCTCGTATTTTTGATCGAGGAGAGTACCCTGTAATTAACCGCAATTTTTCCGTGACGCCCTATATACAGTAGTTTGAAGATTTCTACTATTAATTTTTGGATTATTAGCATCAAATGATTTGTTTTATTTTTTAACTCCTCAAGTTAATAAAATCATATTAATTTCTTACTAAAATAACTTCACAGTTACTGATGCTTACAGCTGGTTTCTTCAAGAAAAATCCAGTTTAGTAATACTTTAATATCGACTTTTGAACTATTTTTTTTTGTTTAATATGTAAACAACTTTTTTTAAAGTCTGAAGTCTATTCAAAGTAGTATATTCAAATGATTCAAGTTATATTATCGAAGGTCAGTAATTGTGCTTGAGAAAAATCTGCTAATGGAATTTTTCAAAATATTACTTTAGTAATATCTTTTTTAGTAACGCAGTGTATTACAATTGCATTTTTCAGGTGGTATGCACCTGCCTTATGCTGACAGTGCACGACTAATAGTTGGTACTTGGTGGCTTGTGGTTTTAGTTGTTTCAACGACTTACTGTGGAAATTTGGTTGCTTTCCTAACTTTTCCAAAAATAGATATACCTATAACTACTATAGACGAATTATTGGCTCATAGAGATACAGTTACTTGGAGTGCTGTAAAAGGCAGTTATTTTGAGCAGCAAATTAAAGTTAGTTACGAAATATAAAATACCTATTTTATAACTGATTTGATTACAGGATTCTCCAGAGCC
Source organism: Ignelater luminosus (assembly GCA_011009095.1). Classification (NCBI taxonomy): domain Eukaryota; kingdom Metazoa; phylum Arthropoda; class Insecta; order Coleoptera; family Elateridae; genus Ignelater; species Ignelater luminosus. Next base: position 2,936 of record VTPC01007884.1, read on the forward strand.
AAAATATCGGGAACTCTATCAAGGAATGATGAAGGATGATATTGATCAAAAGATTATGCTTGCTGAAGTAGAAAAAGGAAAACATGTATATTTTGATTGGAGAACTAAATTACATTATTATATGAAGAAACAGTATCTTGTAACAGACCGTTGTGATCTAGCATTAGGTATGAATTTGCATAACTTCTTTAGTTATTTTTGGTTCTCCATTTAATCCATCCGAGTTTAATTATTTCTAAAAATAATAATGTTTAATCTATCTATCAATTTATCTATCATCAAATGAATGTTAAAAGTATGGAAGTTTTATTCCAGTTCCAGTATAATCGATTTTATTTATTTTACATGCTATTCTAAATTTGACACTCAAAGGTTATTATTACACGTATGTATAATATCTGACTAGTCAGAACATTCTGGAAATTATGTCATATAACAAAAAGTTAGGTCTCTCAGAATATTTGAAGAATTCACAAAACTCCAGATTTATTACCTTGGACCTATCATAGAACGTCAAAAACTGCAAAGGAATCTTTCTGGTCATGGTCATGGATTTTTTAATATTAAATAAATAACCTTTTTTATTCGTTATTCCGAATAAAATTTGCCAACACTGTAGCTTCAGCACCCCGGGCATCGATTTTGGGACTTTTAGCTCTCAAAAATACATCAATCGTTGTATCATTAGTTAAAACTCAGATACATACAAAATGCGCCTTTTTATCTTTCGATATATCTTTTCAAAACGTTGAAATTAGCTGTTTTATTGTTTTCTAGAGCTATTTGAACACAGCAAAAAATAAAATGAGTAATTCTAACGTTTTGAAGTATTATATCTAAAGATACAGAGACGCATTTTGCATATCATCCGAGTTTTAATCATGATATGATATGAGAGAAAATTGATTGTGCTGTGATTCAGAAACGAGAATATTCTGTATATTCAGCAAACACTAATAAACATTTGAAATGCTACAGAACATGATAACTATCACAAAATCATTTACCCTTTGTATAACAAGTAAATCTTAAAAACGAAATTTTCAGCTAAATACATATAAAAGAAACAGAAAAAGTTGCCATCAGAAACAATACAAAAATAAACGTGTGTACTGCACTATAATAATATTCGGCATGCATCTTAGTTTTTATGGACTAAGATAAGATTTAGACTATTCTTCGAACAAAGGGGAAAGTGTTCATTTAATAGTAAAGAAAAAATAAATAATTTGGATGAACGGATGGCAACTGCGGGTTTCTAGGTTATTTGGACAATTCCGGTGTTTGACCTACAGAGTCATAAAACTTATGCACGCCAAATACTATACTCAAGTCCGTTTCAGATATCTAGATCTAGATCACAATTCCTATAGTAATGAGGGTAAGAAAGGGCCTTCTTAACAAAAGACAAAGTGTTTGTGTTGATAGGTTTTTAAAGTTTTATTACTGCTTGGACATCTGAAACGGACTAGCATTTTTGATTGAAAACAAACGATATGATTCATTTCGGAAAGTTAAGGTCGCGATATGTAAATCATATAAATTAACATTTCATTTGACTATTTATATATCAGACATTGGAATGTTACTTTAAAAAAGGAATTAGTTACAGTTACAGTTACCTTATCAAAAAATGTAATTAGTTACAATTACAGTTACTTGATTTTAAAAAGTAAACCATTACAGTTCCTGCAAATATGTAACTAAGTTACTGTCAGTTACTTTGATTCTATAAATTCTTTTGGTAGAACCAATCTGTCACGTATTTACAAACAATTCTTTCTGAAAACTTTATGATACCTTAAAATGTTAAAAGCAAACAATTCTTGTACCGGTAAAACTAAATTTGAAAATTGATAATTCAAGTAACGCAAAACGTAACGACCTGAAGTCGTTACCGTTACACGTTTTTTGTAATTGGTTACAATTACTTTACTGTTTCTTTATAAAGTAGCGCGTTACCTCTAGCGTTACTGAAAAATGTTATTAATTACAAGTAACGCGTTACTTCCACTGTCTGTTATATATTGCTTTCTAATTTACTTAAACCAACTTATTTCTTATTTCTGCACAATTCCAGGTTCGGAGGAACTTTTCAATGAAAAAATCGCAATGATTATGGCTCAGGATACACCATATTTGGTCTTAATAAATGATGAGTAAGTATTCCGCCCATAAAAAATAATCCAATTTAGTTATTTTGAATAGTTTCCCGACCAAACATCTTTAAATGTTTATACAATCAGCAACCCTACATCTATCAACAAAAGATGCGTATGATTTTACAGAGTAGACGTGTCTTACGTTATTTTGCATTTTATTTTTATATTTTGGGACATTCAGCAAATAGTACACACTTTAGGTTTTTCTTATTTTTTTTATCCGGCTGGTTTTCGTGTAGGTAGGGTAGGGTAGGATAGGGTTTTTGTTTGTTGCTATATCAAATGATCTTAGACTGGTTAATATAATTAATGAAATCATTTTTCTATGTATTGTGAAATTGTGTAAGACTTACAATTTAGTTTTTATTATAATTTTGTTTTCAATTTTATATGTCGATCTTTACCATTTATCTCTAACTCAACGTTTTTTACTAATTGCTGTGGGTAATATGACATTGATATCGGATCTTTAGTAAGACTGTGGAGATGTTGCATTCTATGCGGCGGCTGTTTGAATTAAACGGGTTAAGTAGATAATCCTACTGCTGCTACATCCAGATCAATTGAACAATGTAAAGATTATTGACACTAAATTGACACCAGCAGTGAACACTTCTACTCAATTTGACAAAATGCTTTTAACTGACGTGGAAGTTTAAATTCCAAATGGCTTCGATTCAAATCATTCATTCATTTTGGCATTTAACAACATTATTTATGAAAGTTTTCATTCATCTATCTTTTGGTTAATAATTATTATGTTAACAAGAAATCTAAGTTTTATTAATCCATTCCTTTATGTTTTTGGTTGTTGTCTTTGTGACATGGAATTTTGTATTTCTCCTATTGTTTTTCGACAATTTTTGACACGTCGATAAGTTAGATTGGATTAACTTATAAACGCTTGGTGTTTTTCCGATGAGTGACCCAAAAGATAGACCTGCTTTTTACTTTTACTAGCCTACTGTCCAATGGCATTAGTTGTACTTTGTGTTTACGTAGACGTAGACTTGAACGATGCAGTTGGTCTCATTAAAATCTTAAACGGAAACATCGCTTAATTTTGCTTCTCTTTATCAATTAATTGCAAACTTGTTGAGAAAACGAGTTTTAAAGCCCAAAGGATAATCAATGAGGTTCAAAAGACTGGCCAACCTGCAAATTTATTCGTCATCAGCAAAGATATTTAGTAAAAAGATTGAATTTTGTATATACTAATGCTTAAGACTGCAACTCGGAAATTCCGGGAATCCTTTATATCAGCTGTTCTCAATCTTTTGTAGCTGACAGACTACTTTGAAAACTTTGTAAGTAGTTTTTATGCTTTTAACTATTAAATTATTAAAAGTTGCATGTTAATCAAACCATAAAAGTGTGTAGCATGTGACAAATTCACATGATTCTACGCTTACCATTTCAGCTAATAGTAACGATAAGATTTTCTGCATAAATCTTGAGTTTTATGACACCTAACTTAACAAAGACCATTTACCCAAACAGAGCCAAAGCTTAAGAATCAAGTCGTCAACAAATAACTTGGATGAACGAGTTACATTTGCAGGTCTGTATTTATGCTATAATATTAAACACTTCTCAAGACATTTTAACAATACGTGTTAATTCCGGTGCAGAGCAATAAAACTCAAGATATACGCAGGAAACTGCACGCTGACTACAGATTGAGAAACGTGACTGCATATCAGAAAAGTGTAAACAAAGTGGTAAATTTGAATTTCGAGAGACGAACGATCTGGCCACTATTGTTTCACCTAAGGGCATCAGAAACCCGACGGAACGCGTCATACGAGTGAAATTAGCCTCTCGGACAGCAGTTTTTCACCCTGCAGTATATCAAACTATCTATTTTTAGAAAAACACACTACTGGAACAACTGAACATGTTAATATATATATAGTGAATTCTCATTTCAGAATTAGAAGATTACATCAAGTAGGTCTTATTGAAAAATGGTATAAAAACTATTTACCAAAAAAAGATCGATGTTTCAAAGTAAGCCGTATCACCGAAGTGACAAATCACACAGTCAACATGGACGATATGCAAGGTAGCTTTTTCGTACTAGTAATAGGTGAGTTAAAAATAAACTCTAATATTATTATTCAATATATTTAGTTGCAAATGTAAACAATAGCCTTAGTAACAAATATCAAAAATAGTATTAAATTTTGAAAGATAACATTTTAAATAAACTGGTTTTGTATATTTGCCTGATGCCGTTTTTGCAAAGTATTAAAACTAGATAGCTATTTTAACGAATCTTTGTCTAGAGTTCTTTAGACTCTTGAAAAACAATCGGGGACAAAAGAGGACATTGCTCTTTCAGATATGCTCATTTATTCGACTTATGTTAATCTGATTCACTTTACATTATGTTAATTTGTACAGTAATATTAATATTCAACATTTTAGGTTTCCTTCTGGCATCGATTTGGTTATTAGGTGAGAAACTACTTAATTACTTTTTGCTCATTAAAAAAGAAAATATTCAACCTTATGTATCATGATTTGTAACAATGATTTCCTAATTTATATAAAACACAATAAAGCAATTTTAATAGAAATGTATTTTATTATTAATTTCCTTACACTTAAATATATAAAAATTTAAATAACAATATTTACTAATTTTAATAATATTCCATAGGAATATCTCAATACTAAAAATAATATAATAATTTAGAAGACTAATAATCATATTCTAACAATTATGGAGGTTAGCAAAATTCTTTTTATCTTTAAATATTGGGCCCCATGGATTTTTGTTTTTATTATCAGCCTTCTTTTCTTGCTCTTTACTCTGAATCGCTTGGAACCCTGACTTCCTGCAAAAGAAAAGTGACTCAAGTAAGTTAAATTTTTTAAATTCTAATTTTTTCTGTATTCTACCTTGAGGTGTTATCCCAAGATTGGCAAGAAGCTACTTTTCCAGTTTTCTGAGAACCTGCTTCACTTTCTTGAACCATTTCGATAAAGTTAATCTCTTCTAGTAATTAGAAAAATACCAAAAATTTCTTTATGGAACGTGGTGGATTTGTGTAAGAACTTGCAATTCTAAGCGGTTTCCAGAGTTACCTCTTCTGCTCCCTTGGCGGGTACAAAGATGTTTATTCAATCTGAAAAGAGAATTTTCTCTTAAAAGAAAGTTCTACGTTGAATAAATTATTATTAATGTTCTACTAAAGATGTTGGTAGTTAGAAATAGTTTTAAAATAATAAAATTATAACTACCAATTCAAACTGTTAGTTTAAAACTTGTTTTCCACTTATAAAAATTAATTCTTGATATCCTTGAATTAAAATTTATTTAAGATTCTAACTATTGTTAATTATTTTATTTGATATTTCTATTTTACAAACAGATTATTTGAAATTATTTTAAAAAAAGAAACGAAAATTTAAAAACTAATTATTACTGTTAGTTATTTACCTGACAACAGATATGTATTTCGATGTAAAGGCTAGTGCTTTACGATTCATTGACACATACAAAAAATTTTATGAAGTAGATTCTAATAACACACCATAACTCCCGGTTCAATTCTTATTGAAAGTTAAATCTCAACTGATATCGACTTGAAAGCTTCCAGCAATATAAACCCACTAACATGACGTCACCCCGCTAAAGAAGCCAGTTTTCTTGATATATACATATTCATTATTAATTAGACGAGAAAACTTGTAAAATCCCTGGACGTTCTTCGAAACATCGACTTACGTGATTTTAGACATTTACTCAAAGTTGTTTACTTAGACTTTAATACGGTTTTGGAAAACATGATGATTTTGAGTAAACATCAATACACCGCAAAATACAGATTAAAAAGTAGAATTTATAAATGTTAAACGATCTACTTTAATCGTACTAATAGTAGCGCCGAGAAATGCCACTTTTAAAAATTTTATTTTTCTCTTAAAACCAATGAAACCATTATCAAACTTAAATCGTCGCTACTGGTTATAAAAAAATGATGGATGGTTTCATATTTAAGCGAGAAGTTAACATCAGAATTCTACTGGCCAAAGCGCGAACAAAATAATGATTTACTTAATGTACCTAATCAAAAAGTAAGTTATATCTGACACTAAAAATTGCCAAAACAGATTAATATTGAAAAAATTTAGTCCACTATATGAAAACAAAAGAATTCGGGGAATTACGGCGCTGTAGATTCCAATACAATCGAAACTTTTCTTGCTAACAGATAATATTATTACAACTTACAAATAGTTAATCATTATCATTTTGGCAGACACTAGTTTATTACGTAGGTTAGTCAAAATTTTCTTCAGTATTATAAATATTGTAGAAAATAATATTCGTTGTCGTATGGCTTTGAACAGAAATTTCTTGAATATGAAAGAAATTAGTACGATATTTTTGTAAAAGTTGTCAAATTTTAAAAACATAAACGCATTCTTTATTCCTTAGAGTCTTTTCTTATTCTAACATTTTTTGTTCGACTATGCAGTATGGAAATCAATTCAATTCAATCAAAACCAATTCTAAAGTATTTCGCATCTGCTTTTTTTCCAATTTTTTCTACGTGGTCTCTGTCCAGCTATAAGTTTTACTTTTAGAACTTTGTAACAGGGACAGGAATAACATTTACATTTTTATTTAAACAAATATATGTACATGAATTGCCAAAGAAAACAAGTTCAGAGATTGACATAAGATGGTCATCTAGTAAAAAGGCCTATGGAAGAATATTGAAGCACCAAAACAAAAAACAAATCAATTCTTGATTTGGGCTATGTGATAAACAGCTTATTTGCAAGGGAAGATTGAAAATGGTAATTGATGATTTTGAAGATACTAACGTAATTATACATACTGCAACTGATGTGTTGATTTTGGAAGATAAACTCATTTCAATAGCCAAAATGTTCGCTTTAAAAAAGTTAAATTTATATAAAATCTAAACCGAACCTGTTTTACTTATAACGTTGAAATGACGTAAGGCAAGATCCAGAATTTCCATGTTTTATAATTGAAATGGATTTCACTATTTACGTTGTTTAATCAATATTACCTACTTTAGAATTTCTTTATTGTTAATTTACTTTTTTTTAAGATTTAATTTGAATTAGAAAGTTCATAGTGTGGTATTTTTATTTGCATTTCGGATATTCTAGACATATCATGCCCATTTAGGGTAGAAATATTACGTAAATTTTCAGTTTCACATTTCGACTTTTCTTTGTTTGTTTGCTGCACTTTAGAAATAGATAAAAAGCAATAAACGATATCTGGTATTGTTTCTTGTGTTCTTCCCTACATTTAAAGTATAACTAATACAAGAACCGATACTATTTGGCTCCATTTTTACAATCGTTCGATAAGTGGAAAAAAGCAGACAACAATTCCACCAGTGAAAATAATCCTGTAGTTAAACTTATTCAACGATTGTAAAAATAATAATAAAACTTTTGTCGTTTTTCCGCTTCATTATTTATACAAATGAGTTTAAAAAAACTGGAAAGCCAACGAAACCACTTATTACACTTTTTAGAAATCTGACGACGAACCTGTAACGATTTAATATAAAGAAATGTGTACCTACATAATATAAGCCGAGAAAAACAAATCATGAACATCCAAATATACCTAATATGAAATAAAGTTTGAATGAACGGCATTAGAACCAGTTAGACTAATTCTTTTAGATTTTGGAACTAAACTAAGATTCTCGAAAACATACAACTAGCCAGAATGTATGACTTTCGTAACTATTTATGGGAGAGGATATTGTTGTGCAGAATAAACAATTCAATTGGAAAATTTCCTACAAAACTACCAAACAATGTATTAATTGGAAACTTTAAGTAATTTACAAACAATGAAATGTTTTTTGTTGATTTGCTCATTTGTTTATAAATTAATTTTTCAGTTTAACCAATCAGTTTAAATCTGGTTAAGAACATTTTGCAGAAAACTTCTGTTCAAGTATGAAGTTAGGGTATTTCGTAGTTAACATTAAAATTGCAACAGCTTCATTGGTAAATAAAGAAATCGTGGACTTTACAAAGATGAATAAAACAATTCTGTAGTAAAGAGCTTTCTCGTTTGCAAGACTGTATGGTCTAGTTAAACCACATAAACTTACTAAAATCTAAAGAAGCAAGATTCAGACTACATACTTTTGTTGATGTAATGAAAGTGTTATGTAAAATAATTTCTGAGAATAAAACACTTAATATTTCGGATTTGGAGTGCGGTTTGCTATTTAATTTGAGTTTGACAAACTAAAAATAATTTTACCTTAGGTTTCTTTGAAAAATTATTATTCATGGTTACTTAATTCATTTATTTTAAAGAAGTGGCAGATTTTAAAAAATGAACTGCAATGACATTTTACATAATACGCTATCAATGTGTTTGTGTTATGAAAAATTTTAGTTTTCCGTTAAGGACTTCGCATCTCGAGGAAAGATTTTATGCCATCAAATTACAATATAGCTGTAAGTCTTTCAGAAATAATCCAAAAACAGATGAAGAGAGTGTTTAAAATATTTGTATAATATAATAAATTGCGACATAACTTTCAAATTTTATTCCCTAATTCTATTTAAATAGTTTATTCCTAACAAAATCGCATTTTAAAGCTTTATAATAATTATTATTAAAGCGTGGTGTTTGCAGTAAATTGAAAAAAATTAAAATAATATTTAATATATCCACCCGTATACTAAAAACAATCAACAATATAACTTATTTTTATCCCATAAAATAAGGCAAATAATATTAAAAATATTTTCTCAACTATGATGAACTAAAACTCATCATTGCATCAGCTAAAAGTATTGCGAATGGTTTAAAATAAAGTTAAAACAAGAAGAATTTATTCCAAATGTCCAGTCGCAGTAATTAATTTGTTGACAATGCTAGATAATAAATTAGATGATAAATAGTTACTGTTTTTTCACTTTTCTTGATTTTCGAAGAACCCTCATTATACTAACCCGATAAACAATTTCAAACAATTTATAGACTAACTTGTATTTTTCTTTAGAATGAAGAATAAGTGAAGAGGAAACGGTAAAGTATTATTTTTGAAATTTACCAAGAACCAAGGGAGCATTGTTTAATCTTGACCTTTCTCACAAACTGCCATAGCAACAACAACAGTAACTTTTTTCTACATTTTCTCGTAATTATGGAATCGTACAGAAAAACATCCTTGTAAATATTTCATCTAATGAAATATAGCGTAATTTCCGCAATTATAATGCTTTTAAGTCATAAAATAATTTGAAAAATATTCAATACCGCTAATACCACTTCTAGAGGTGTAATATTTTTAGTGAATATACCATATAGGTAGTATACATCTAAAACTAATTTCCAACAAACATTTAAAAAGTAATACAAGTTAAGGGTTGCTTGTGGTAAAGATGAATAATCATGTCAAGAATAATTTTTTGTGCCACTTCGATCATGAAGACAAGGAATGCTTTTTAAAGTTTGTTGGGTGACTGGAATGATGTATTAAAACAAGAAGTTGCATCAGCCAGACAGACAATCACTTTTAATGTTATTCAAGAAAATATAAATATATAATACATATTTTTATATAATACAGTTGGACAATATTTTAAATAGTTTTCATTACTTTGTTTTTGGTAGCTTCGTTTACTTTTATTTTATAGACAATCTTATAAAAAGTCTAGAGACAGAAAAACTAGAGTACAGTATCATATATACCTGAACTTATGACAAAAATTTCCATACACCGTTATCCACAATATCTTGTCTACAGTAATGTAAAATGCGTATTCGTTGATGCTAGGAGCAGCTTGTTGTTCGTTTAGAATAAAATATAGAAAAGAAAAAATTCACTAAAGATTCAAAAAAACTTAAACCATTGGGTGGGTTTAAAGCCGACAGGTGACCAAACTGTCGAAATTTAAGTTAGTCGTTGTTTCCCCTTGTGTCTTGAAAAAAAACTTGAACCCTGAAATACATAATAATTACATGGTAATTTTAAGCGGCAAAAGCCCGGATTCCCAAAGATATGCATGCAAATATGTACGACCGGACGAGTATACGGATGCGGTGCGGTGACGAAGCTGCTCTTAAATCTTATTTTAGTTCTCTAGAACCTTCTGAAGGGCAAGACAATTGATACAGCAACTGAATAAGAGTTCTCGTTGGACGGCCTGTCATTCTTCCTTTTGTCAGATAAGTAAATGACTTATCCTCTTGTTTCATGCCTACCCCAGTAGTATCAAAATGAATCCAATCCACACACGATATAAATTCATTAAGAAATGCTGCCGCCAAGCAAGGATCCCCTTTGCCAATGCCCCTGTTATTTACATCGTGTGATTTGTAATGTGCTACTTTCTTCGTGTAATATTTCCATAAAGGCATTCTCCAAACTCGATCGCCAGTGATTACGCCAGCTTTACGAACTTGCGACCACATTGTTTGGGAATTACAAAAGACTCCGCTAGCTGCTCCACCAAGAGCTCTTCGGATTCCAGGAGTTAAACTAGCGACGTCTATTATAAGTCTAGGTTTGTGAATCTGCTGACCATAAACCAAAGCATCCGCCATTAAAAGTCGACCCTCATTGTCGGTATCCTGAATTAATATAGATTTTCCATTTAATCCCATTACTACATCGCCACATTTCATAGCCATTCCACTAGGCATATTTTCACATAATGGAATTACAGCGTTAATGTTCATGGGAAGACTGAGTGCAGAAGCTGCTCGAATAGTTGAAATTACAGCAGCTGCTCCAGTCATATCGGCACGATATTTCTTCATACCGTGGCATTCTTTAAGACAGAGACCACCGCTGTCAAATGTAATACCTTTTCCTACAAACAAAATTGGTTTTTGATCAGCTGGTCCACCACAGTAACTTATTTCCAAACACACTGGCGGTTCGCAAGAACCTCGTGCTACTGCCAGAAAAGCGTGCATCCTTTTTACTTCTATCCAATCTTTATCGTGTACCTCTACTTTAATTCCACAAGGACACAATTCATTTACAGTTTCCTGCGCAAAATGTAGAGGAGTCATTTGATTGGCTGGCGTGTCTGATAGTCTTCTCGCTAGATTTTGTGATTCGGCTTTAAAGAGTCCCCTTTGCCAACTTTCCGTGTCTGGATCATCGAATAATTCTAAAGAAGGGATGGGTTTCCATTTTTCTCTCATTTTATTTTCCTGATACCTCCACAAGGCAAGTGCAGCACCTTCTGCTGCTTGTTCTGGCCGACCAAGACCTTCAACTAGTATTCTAGTAACCCCTTGTTTCTTAAGTTTCTGCGCCCCTATGCCAGATGCGATCCTGACACTTTCCATTCCTTGATCAATTGCTTCCAATTCATGATAACCCTGTTTTTCTCGTCCAAGTCCTACCAAAGCTACTGACCAAAATTCCTTGTCGAGGTTGTTAAAGATTTTAGTTTTTCCCTTGCTTATTTCGCTTTGGCATCTAGAATTAGAAAAGATCAAATAAGTTTCGCAAATCAATAAAAGTTCTTTTGATTATCTAAAGCAGGTATACTTACTAAACAAGAAAAGAATACAATTAACGGAAAACATTGACATAAATGAATTAAATACATGTTCATAATGTGTTAAGATGAACAAACAAGATTTTAAAACAATAATTACACTTACGATTTGACAAGATCGAAAAGCTTCCCACCAAGATGATCGTTGAATTTTTGGGCAGCAGCTGTGAAAACGGGCTCATCATTATCGCCTTCGTAAACACCCAAAATTAAACCTTTCTGTAAAACCGAATAACACATATGTAAAATAATACAATACGAACAGAATAACATAAGATAGCCATTACGTTTATTAAAAGTTGTTACTATTACATCCACTACATTAGAAATTTGATATTTCAAAAGAAAATTACCTTTTCAGGGCACGGAGAACTATCATCTGCATAGTGGCGAGTAGGTAAGTATATCAGCGTTCTTCTTAATGCAGCGCTTTTACGTAATACATGAACAGGTAGGATATACGACATGTTTTAACCGTTACACATTTTATGTTATTAATTTAGAGATAGATTTAGTTGATAGAAAACGGATAGAATTTTGTAATCTCGTAAATATGGCAGAAATTTGTTTTATTTGTTTTGGTAACCTAAGAATGTGCGATTTGCATGAAAATTTATAATCAAATTTGGGCAGATATGATTTTAAATCTACGTTAATGAAAATTTTGTTAAAGTCATTGTAAAAGACTTTTCAAAATAGAACTGGACTGATTTAGCTGTTATTTAAAGATTACACAGACTACTCTAAAAAAATATATATTAAAACAAAACTTCGAACAAGAACATGCCAAGGGAATTTAAAGAACTGCAAAACATAGCAGTTTCAAAATTAAAACGAAGTGGAAAGATAAATGCAATAGCATCTAAAGTACAGTTACAACAAATTTATTAAAATCGTAAATGCATAACCTTTACAAAGGGGATTAGCAGGATTCTAGCCTGGGAACCCAGCTAGGTGAGATGAACAGAAGACAAAATATTGACTAGAATTAATTATTTCATTAGACACATGACATTATCCTCTCATCATATCGACTTCATGTTTCGTCTTCATGATTGTCACCATTCCAGTGGTGGGGCGGGAACGCAGGGAAACGGCATTCCCCTACTCACCAATAAATACTAAATATTCTTTTAAAAACCTAATTATTTCATATAATAAATGTGTAATATGACTATCAGCGTTCCTCCCACTATTTTCTTTAGCTATACATCATTGCACAATTCGTACTCTTATTTATACCAATGGGCACCATGTGCCTATTTTGCGATTACGTGACGAATTTCGTGTCATCATCTAAACTGACTCATTTCATCCTAAATCCTATAAAGCATCACGCTGTCTCTAACCTTAGTGGTAGTTAGGGGTCCACCAAAACTCTTAATCTGGAGGTCCACTTCAGTACTTCAGTTTAGAATGATGTAAGGTACCAAAATCACGCTCTCGACTTCTATTTGGGTATATTATAGTGCAGGGTCGCAGAAAGAAAATCCTGGCCCAGGGGAAAAACAAATTGCGGGTCCCAGTGTTTCGTAAATATTATCCCTGAAGAACTGCTGTGTAAATTAAAAATTATAGTAGTAGCAATTAACAATTTCAATCAAATGACTACCGGCACATCATACATTTTTAAAATTCATTTTTAATTCCATATAATGTATTTTGCATAAAAAAATCATTGAAGCAAATAATGTTTTAAAGCTAACTGCGTCCTTTGTTTTACGGCTTGTGATTCATATGTTATTGCTATAGTCGGTTTCTATATTATGGGATTTAGAATAGGCCTTGACATGATATTTTTGTAACAGTGTAGTTTGAAATCACTAAGGGCCGATATTTTCATGTATGATTAACTTTAATCAGAGGTTTATTGGAATGGATATGATTGTGGTAATAGTTATAGAGGAAAGTAGGGTATAGGGGACGGGCGGGTCACAGAAGACTTTGTAAATACTTTTGTTACAACTGTCTTCATTTGTTTAGCATTACCGTGCATATTAGTTCATACAGGGTTCAGGCTATAGTAAGAATTCGTCATTCTATGAACCAGTACTGTTGCAGCGGCAAAAAACATTATTTCTAAGGTAGACTTTGTAAAATGTTCTGATTCATTTAATGTATGAATTCAAAAGTACCATCAATAAGGCTTCCAAAGAATCGAATAGTTTATTATCATAAAACATGTAAATATCATACTTCAATTTTTCTATCTAAAATGTACACATGGAGCAGAGAGAACTGGTAGATCTATATGTCCCACTTCTAGAGTGCTTCCATCACGTCACTGTCTTGGTGGGTAGACCTTAGGGTAGACCGATAAAGAATGTTTCAATTGGCCCCACGAAATCTGTGAAGGTGCATCAAAGAATGACGATCAGTTCGTATGTTTATATTCCAATTCATGTTATTGTTTAAAGTTCAATATTTTTTTCTGCAACTGTCACTATAGTAACAACATTCCTGACTCAAAAACATCAGGGAAGCGTCACTTTACCTGCGTAGGCACAGATATTTCTATTCCATTTTGGCTTTTTTAAGAGTTTTTTATTTTATTTATTTTTTTAATATGCAGTTGCAGAAAAGATTTTGTATGTACGACGTCAGTTTTTGTGATAGTCATTTTATATTACTGTGTCACCATAGCATTCGCTTATTGTTATAACTACGGTTACCAGGTTCAATGACAGTTAACTACTGTAAGAATGTCAGATTTCTAAATGTAATATTATTTTGAAATGTAGTATTTCAGAAATTGTAATTACAAAATAAAATATTGTATTCTACTCATAAGTACCTAAACTAAAATTTAAATTTTCTTTTTACCTACTTGTAGAATAAATAACTATTAACTTGCTCTCATTTTTCTCGTTTGTTTAACATAGTGGTCCCATGAGCTCCGAGGTATGGGACGCAAAGTGGTGTAGATTAAGTGCGTTTTATTTTAAAAGGTTGTCATAAATGTAACTACTGCTTCTAACCTAACTATCTAACCGTAAACGTACTTGAAGATTCCCTTAATCTATATCCCACACAGCATAATTAACTTGCAACAGTTTTGCTACCAGCTTGATAGATCAAGTGTACAGACTTGCTGCAAACTAGTTATATCAAATGAAAAAGGCTGCAGCAAGTTTGTGGCAAGCAAACTAGTCTCCGCCTGATAAACTTGCAATAAGTTTGCAAATGCAGGGTTGCTGCACACTTGTGGTGCAAACTTGAAGCGGGCTTGTAATGTGAACTTGACGCGATGCAAATTTGATGCAGACTTGTAATGTAGACTTGATGCAAGTTTGCATTGCAGATTTGTTGCATGTTGCTATATGCTTATTATAATGTGACCTTGCCCCAAAAGATGATGCTTATTGCTAAATTTTTGATTTTGACGATTTCAGAATTATCAAATTCTATACTTTTAAATAAAACTTATTTTAAATATTCTTTAATTTTAACCATAAACATTCTTTGGGCAGGTCTATATTATAGTGATTTAGACTGTTGCACTTTTCTTATAAAGAATATTTTATAATTTATTGTCATTTCTTAATACAAAATGCTAAAAAATAAGTACAATCTTTTATGTGGTAAGCAAAACACTGATATTTCGACGTAAGTTTCAATTTAGATTTTTTAGAAAGATAAAACTTACTACAGATATTATAACACAAAAAAATTACATTGATTTATTACTGTATACTCCTATTCATCGGACATTAATCCAATAGCACAACTAAACTAATCAAAATAAGAAAAAAAACTAACACGTAATAAGTAATATATACTATGTTACTACAATAAAAAAATATATACAGTAGAAACGCAAAAGAAGCAAGAAAGTACAAACAGAAACGTAAATATTATATTAATATACACGCTTACGCAACCACTTATACACATGAAATTGTAGAAATAAATTAAGGAACAAAGAAATATTATACAAAAAATTACACAATTTGAGAGAACGGGAATACAACGAAAACCAACGTAACGTACACTGTGAACACGTAAGTTACAAATGGTTACAAGCACAGGTTACAAGTGTGTCAAAGTGAGGTGGAGGTGTAAAGCTGACCACAAGCTGACAGGACATTTTTGCGCATGCGATGTCGGCAAAATACGTACCTAGTTTCTGCGCTACCATCTTTACATATATAATTATTTTCAGTTGCTGTGGCACGGATATAGCAAACTTGTGGCAAGTTTAATTTTACATTCCTTGCAACAAGCTTGCTCAAAGCTTGCAAAATTAGTTCAAGTCTGACAAGTTAAAATCAAGGTTGCAGCAAGTTTATAGCAAGCGATAATGCTGTAAGGGATAAAATTACATTTCCGGCATTAAAGAAATTTCATCAGCTGCTGGAATCACATTTAAATAAAACAAATATTTCGAAAAGGCTAAGCCCTATACTCACTTTCTTAGCATTTGGAATGAAATTCACACAAGTAATGACAGGCATGAGGTGCCTTACCCGTGTGTCAAAAACAAATAGACAACTGATTTCATAGCGTGCGAAAAGTGAAATTAAAAGTGAATTTGATTTGCCCATTATAGACCTTTTTGGAATGGAACAAAAAGTAAGTTAGATTTTGCAAAAGCATTTGCATCAGTCGATGTTACCCAAGTGTGACTCATTCATACTACGAAGCAGTCTGTAATCGATCTACATACGGACATTTTTTGTCTTTAGTGATCTCCTGTGCTCACTCTCCTCTATTATAGGTATAAACCTCTGATTAGAGTTAATCAACGATAAAAATATCTTAGGTATAGATTATATGCCTGTTATTTATGTCATTCTTATAAACATTAAAGATAAGTCGTCAATAGCTGTAGTGGCATCCAATAGATTTTATATTTTTTCTGGACATACTTAAACTTATTTATGTAGAAATTACTATACCGGTATGCGTTTGTAGCGACTCGCACAATGACGTTCTTATTCCTGTCTTTTTAGTCTTGTTTGATGTGCACTTTTTCATGATAAAGACGTTTTTTTTCGATTTTTGCACTTGCTGTATTAGTACTGCCATTTTCAAAAGAATAGCACCATCGTCATATTTACAAAGAAAAGTACATAATATCAGCATATAGGCGATTTAAGCTAAGTGTTACGCCTCTGATGGCAGAAATTCTGAACTAAATTGAAAAAGTGCTTGAGTTTACTGTGGATTACGCGCATTCTCATATTTCGTTTTTTACATCATTGGAAAGAGAATTTCTTGGAGCATCTAACGCTCACTACGGCACAAATATATGGTAAAAACCTTCACAGTCAGTACGTCACATTTTGATTGAGCTTTTGACGTTCTGTCATGAACGCGTCGATTTATTGTTAATTAATTAGGCTTTTTGAGCAGTCTAAATGCATTTTATTTTAAAAGATTATCATTAGTCCAACAATAGTGACTTATCCTCTAATTATACCTCCATATTGGTAAAAGATATTTGCTACTTCGACCACTGGATGTAGTGATTTTTGCTTTTACGATACGGTACAAACGACTGCAGCGCCCTCGTGTATCTAAAAAAGATACTAATGAGTTGTCAAAACGCTGTCGTGCACGTGAGACTGTATTAAGTAAGTGAAACAAATTATTCCTTTTTGAAGTAATTATTGTATAAAAGGAGGTGCAATGTGAAAATGAGTGCGATTAAAACATATAACAGTTGCGTTTGTTGCGTTCCCGGGTGTAAAAGCACAGAAATGAAGTGGATAATATCTGTCAAATGAGCATCATAAGTAGTAAATAATGCATAAAGAGATTTATTGTAAGAAGTCGTTTGAGAACTAAAGAATTATAAACGTGTCATTCATAAATGTGTAATACATTGTAAACGTTACTTATGTAAACTAATACTAATTAGAATGAAATTATCCTTAATATTTTGAAATGTTTAATGCGTTATTATTATGAATATTAGTGGCGTAATAACCACCCCGCAACCACTGCAATGCATATGGGGGTAAAGGAAAGGGGCCCCCATAAGATGAATCTCATTGCTTCCATATATTATTTCCTTTCAACTCGTTCGTTCTTTAGGGTTTTATCATCATCACTTTATGAAATAGCAACACTAACTCTCAGAATTGTAGTACGTTTCTAAGGATTAATAAATAACCAAGGTATGGTTTACACGTGTTTAAATTACGGATCCAAATTCCATTCAGAAGAATGTCTTATTATTTTTCGGTAAGTAAGAGGTTGTAAATCATGGGATATGAAAGAATTTTAGATACAAAAGAAACCTCTAAACTGTAATACGATAATGCACTTCTGAGAAACACTAATTGTCTTTTCTAGAAATCTATAAACTGAGAATGGTCAGTTTCTTCAAGGAAAAGTTTATACTGCTCATTCCCAGCAAACAAAATGCCGTCATAACGACGTCAAATATAGGTGTGATTTTACGCAAGTTACGTCCGGTATTGACGTGATAAACACGTAGTATTAACGGTAAAATGTCACAGCTACAGGATGTCATTTCTCGACGTCATTTTACGTTTAAAAATGACCTAATCAACACATCGCACGTACGTTAGCGTGACGTTAACCTTATAAATAAAAATATATTTAAATAAAACGACTGTATTTGCTTCATATATTTTATTAATAACTAAAAAACCAGTTGAGAAGAAAAGTTGCAAAATAAGTAAAAGGTACATATGTATATAAATATAATAACTAAGAAACATGGGAAGTTACATAAACTTCGGCTATAAGGAGTGCTTTATTATATTCAAATTGTGTTTTATAAAGAGGTCAATGCACCTCATTTTTTTGGCGTTAACCACGTTATATTCAAACTCGACCGCTACAAACATTTTCTTTGCTGAAAGACAACATTATAAGTAAAAAAACTTCAAAAAGAACTTGGGACAGTTTTTGAACCACATTAAATAGAGTCGATGTGGCGAAATGTTTGAAAATGAAACAAAGGGTAATAACGAAGTGATGAAAAACTTAACTAGGCGTGGTCAACACCTACCTAACCTCACAATAAACACTCACTTCTTTAAAGATTCTAGAAAATCACAAATATTGTAAATATACTCACTTTTGTATACTACTAAATTTACTTTCACTTCCCAAAACTAAATATTCTGTACACTGCAGTACATAATAAAAAAGAAACCACAAACACTGCTGAATGCCTGCTGAAACCACTGAATGACGAACACCGGACACGAAATATACGCGTGAGCGTGACATTTGCGTTGCGGTCGACGAAATCAACCGAATACTTCCAAATAACAACTTAAAGGTTTTTAAAATTCAACCTGCCTTTTTTTCTTTTATTATTATTACTATTATTATTAGAAGTATTTGCAAAAAATAAAACTCTGCACACATCTGATTTATCTATGTAATTTAAGAGTCTACGTCTACACGACGTTACGAAAACAACGTTTTAAAAACGTCTGAGATATGACGTTGATAACACGTTCCATATTGATAACCTGACGTAACAGAGGAAAAATCACCTAAAATCCACGTCTCTGTTACGTGTTTTGTCTCACCTTTGCTTGCTGGGTTGTTAATTAAAACTTACAAGGGCACAGTAAGTCCGTCGCCGATCTCGGTGAAATTTTTACTGGCAATTCTACATCGAAAATAAGTCGACACGTATTTTTCCGTTCGTCTAAATGAGTTTCTCGGGCCTCACAAAAAAATATAGGTCAGAAAATGGCTAAAATTGACCTTCACGAAACTGGCGCTGCCTCAGCTATCTTAACCCATTTCAATTAAACTTTTATGGGTGTTTCTACATCGAAAAATATTAGACCCGTGTATAGGGATTTTTTAACATACGCCCCAGGAAGGCCAGAATAAAATTCACAAGAAAATGCGGAACAGGCATATGTTAGCACAAATAATTTGTCGATAGGGTTTATTCACCATTCTTAAATATTAACGATATTATAGTGATTGTTTTAATACAATAGTGTACATATGATTTAATAAAATACAGTTTTCTGCTTTCTTGTCAATAATTTTTAATATAATAGACTTTTCTTTCTTCACTTACCGACATGACAACTTTCAACTAATTTCTTTCCTTTACTTAAAGTTTTACTCCGAAAACAAGTAACATTTACATTTTGTAAGCCACATGTTATTGTTACACTCATTTTGTTTGCTTTTAGTTGCATGCATCTTTTAAAATTAAAAACTTGAAATATTACGTTTTGTATGTACTTACATAGTTCGCATTCAATTTTACGATTTAAAGCTTATTGCCGCCGCCACGAGAAAGCGCTCAAATCGGAATTTAAAGTTTGTACCGTAGCCTTTAGGTTGTAAATCTGAATTTACTCTATGTAAGTTGTACACTGCAAAAATGAGGTAAAATGAAAGCTTACTCTAAATTCTATAATATAGAAACAGACTCTACCTAAATCCCTTTGTTAAGTTACACCCTCAACAATAGTAAAATAGCATTACTTAGAAATACCTAGAATGCTTAGACTGATCTTTTTAAATTGATAATTATTGTTTGAATATTCTTTACTAAAATTATCCAGCAAGCAAGCATGAATAAAATTGAAATTGAATATAAGGAAAAAAAAAGATTAATTTGTTCACAGTTCTAAACAACTATCTTTTAGTCCTTTACTGGTAAAATCGAAAACTTTCATCTACTTTTTCAACTGAGTTAGAGAAAGTTTAATAAAAATAAGAATAAACTAATTTGCTTTTAGGAAATCGGGGCTCTCAAAAACAAACCGATCCCACGAGAATCCCCCTTCCCCTTCTCTGCGGGCCTGTTACAGCTAATGCGTGCTGAACATTCCCTGAAATGTATGTGTATCCCCTAAACTTAAAAACTAAGAATTAAAATTAGAAAGAGTCAAATTATGGATTTTCTTAGAGTTGGTTGAGATGTCCTTTAGATCAAGACAGAAAGTCAATAGAAATAATAAAGGAAAACTGTCAATGACAATTTCAAGCTTTGAATTGGAAAGAAACCGTAGTACAAATAAAATTTGTGTTTCTTCTAAAAGTATAACAAAAGATATACCTAAAACCAATGTCACACTACTATCAGTCAGTTTGATCAAACTTGACTATCAGTCTGGAACAATGACGTCATACCTTTAGTATGATCAAATTTTCCAATTCTAAATCCATCAGTCAGTTTGATGCGATGGCTTACGTGAAAATAGTAAAGCAGGCGCGAAGCCAAGAAGGTTATAGAGGGTTAATTATTCGTGTTTGTTTTGCTTTTTGTTTATTTTCATTCTTCTTCAATGTTAATCCTAATAATGTTGAAACAGCTGCTACCGTTTTTTGTTCATTTTTACGAAATAATACCAACTCACCTACTGATGTATGTTTGTATACACAGATATTAAAATAATAAATAATAATAAAAAATAATAACTAATTATTATTCTAAAAATTATTTATAGTAAGAATATAATTATTACAGTTTTTTTGTGGTCAGTAATGATTAAGAAATAAGAAAACAACAAAATGTACAACAAATAATAAATTAATTTAAGATTCTAACTTCACAAAATTTTAAAAATGCGCAGAATTTTTGTAAATACCAACGCAAATACGGCTACCTAACCTCACAGTTTGACCAAACTATTTTATTCATAGTGTGACCACCCAGTTTGATACAAACTTGAGTTTGTCAGTTTTGATGTCATCATTCTAGACTGGTAGTCAAGTTTGATCAAATTATTTGATAACGTGACCAGGGCTTAAAACATTGAGTATGCACTCAAACTGAATTTCTGAACTGTTAGTATAGAATGGCCGTAAATGCAGTGTGCCAATATTTTATCTTATAGAAGTGCCAGTTTTTTCCGTCAAAACGCCAAATAGCGCCATTTGAAATGAAAAAAGCGCCATATTAAGCGCCAATTTAAATCTCGGTAAAATTTCCATTTAAACAACATCACGTATATTCTCAGTTCGTTTACTAGAAGGCACTACCGTCAAATACCGGTTCAAATTACACATATATTAAGATTCCCTCTTGAACTTGTATTGCTGAGATGCAATAAAAGAAATAATAGTTATTATATTTTAAAGCCAAACAGATTTAAACTTAAACAATTTTTAAGCGCCAAAAAATGCGCCAAACGCCAACGAGAACTTTTGCGCACCATGATTATCCCGCAGAACGCCAATTTGGCGGAAAACTGCCATTGTTGGCAACACTGCGTAAATGGATTTTTTTTTATGTCTGAGCGCCTTGAACGTGCACACTCACCCGTGTAATCTCTGAACGCAACCCAAATGAGTGCAGTTTTAACGAACTAACCCTTGTTTAACTAACAGTTGGCAAGACTGTTGGGTCAATTATTTTGACTTGACAACTGTGGTTGACATTTTAACCTAACTTTATTGTTTTATTATCAACATCAATTTAAAGTTAATGCGTAATATGATTTATTTTATAGTATAGTAATTGTTTTATTTCTCATTAAGTAAATTGTATGTAGAAGAATGGCGACTAATACCCAAGGAATGACGGTGTCTCAAATTCTACGTTCTAGAAGTGAATTGGATGATGAACCAAAGAAAAAATCTCGAGAAGACTGGAGAAAAGCAAAAGAATTAGAAGAAGCTCGAAAAGCGGGTACAGCCCCTGCTGCTGTTGATGAGGAGGGTAAAGATATCAATCCTCATATTCCTCAATACATTTCAACAGCACCATGGTATTATGGTGCAACCGGACCTACATTAAAACATCAACGCCCACAGCCAGAAAAGCAAAAGACTTTTTCTGAAATAGACGATTGGTATAAACGTGGTGTAGATACAGTAAGTTTATGACACGCTCTGCCATAGCTGTACTCATAATTTTACATTTGATTCTTATTTCAGACAAAGGCATCAGTTAAGTATCGTAAAGGTGCATGTGAGAACTGTGGTGCAATGACTCATAAAAAGAAAGATTGCATGGAACGTCCTCGTAAAGTAGGAGCAAGATTTTCAGGAGCTCAGATAGCTGCAGATGAATATATTCAATCCAATCTTGCTCTTAGTTACGATGGAAAAAGAGATCGTTGGAGTGGATATGATCCATCAGAACATAAAGCGATAATTGAAGAGTTTCAAAAAGTTGAAGAAGCTAAACGACAGCTGCGTGCTGATAAACTGAATGCGAATGAAGATACAAATGAGGATGATGCTGAAGAAGAAGATGAGGATAAATATGTTGATGAAGTTGATATGCCAGGAACAAAAGTAGATAGTAAACAGCGAATTACAGTTAGAAATCTGCGAATACGTGAAGATACAGCCAAGTACTTAAGAAATCTAGATCCTAATTCAGCATATTATGATCCAAAAACAAGATCAATGAGAGAAAATCCTAATCCACAAAAAGATGTTGGGTAAGTATCATGCAATCATAAAAATTCCAATTCCCGGTAGGCTGTGAAGAAAAAAAGTTCTTTAAAAGATAATTAATTTCTTTGATGGCACTACCTAAAACAATTTCTAACTAGTGCCTTAGGGTCTTAAGTTATTATGCAGTGCAGCACCCTTTGTAAACGAATTGAAACAAGATGGTTATAATACATATAAAACATGTAAGACCACTATTTAGGAAGGTGTCGCTTCATATTTCATGCAGATAATATTTTTTTAAATATACGCATGTTAGGTTAAATTGACTCCTACCCCTAGAATCACAACTGAGTTATGTTGCATCATTTTAAAAAACGAAAGTCAGTTTAGGAGTTCAGAGGCTTGCCTTCATCAAA
>VTPC01007884.1:26385-79630 GCA_011009095.1 Ignelater luminosus
GAAGAAGAATCTTAGGAAAAAAGATGAAGGGTCCAGGGGAATAACGATGAATGTCACAAAAACATGAATTAGAGAAATTTCAACTTATATGTTTAAAACATTCATTGGTTCTTGCTGTTTTGTTGAAACATATTCGCTTAGATTTTGATATTGTCAGCATTTATGCTCTGGATAATATATAAAATTTATAGTATTCTACTGTAGTAAGTAAATGGCACCACTAACTCAATTTCAGCATTTATGTGACATTCATCATTATTCCCCTGGACCCTTCAGATGTTAAGGATGGGACAAGAGGAAATCAAATCCATTAGTTTTTTATCAGAATGAAATTCTGAATTTTCTTAATTCTAAAAATAAAATTAACTTAATAAGAACAGACTTGAATTACCTTGTGATGTCTAATATAATTTCATTCTCAATGTTTCCATATTTGTATTTATGTTCTTCTAATTAAATAACTTGACTTTTTTGTATGTATTCCATCTTAAATTGATATTCATGTTTTTTCAGATATTCTGGAGAGAATTTTGTACGCTTTACTGGTGATACACAAAAACATGCTAAAGCACAACTGTTTGCTTGGGAAGCTTATGAGAAAGGTGTAGATGTACATTTGCTAGCAGAACCTACAAAATTAGAATTGCTGCAGCAAGAGTATGACAAGAAGAAAGAGCAATTTAAGTCCCAGGTTCAAAAAGATGTTTTAGAAAGATATGGTGGGGAAGAACATCTACATGCACCACCAAAATCACTCCTACTAGCTCAGACAGAAGATTATATTGAGTATTCTCGTTCTGGGAAAGTTATTAAAGGACAAGAAAAACAAGTTATAAAGTCAAAATATGAAGAAGATATTTATATTAACAATCACTCAAGTGTATGGGGGTCATATTGGAAAGGTGGCCAGTGGGGATACAAGTGCTGCCATTCGTTCATAAAAAATTCTTACTGCTTAGGCGAATCGGGCAAAAATACAGATGTGATAGCTATTCCACAACCTAAAGCTATTGAAGAAATGTTGGAAACAAAGAAAGAAGATTCATCACAAGACTCTTCCTCAGATTCAAGTTCTAGTGAAGAAGAAACTAAAACCAGTAATCAAAAGAAAAAGGAGAAGAAAAAACATAAGAAAAAGAAAATGAAAGAAAAGCGTAAGAGAAAGAAAGATAAAAAGTATGAAACAGAGGACAGTTTGAAAGAAGCATTAAAAGCTGAAGAAAGACAGCAAGCAGAAGCAGAAAGATTATTAAGTATGGATGAACGGAAAAGACCTTACAATAGTATGTACGAGGTCAAGAAACCAACAGAAGATGAAATGGAAGCTTATCTTTTGAAACGCAGACGAGAAGAAGATCCTATGAATCAATTCATGTAGTAATTGCTACGTAGATAATATTATAATATCAAATAAGATTGTGTATAAAAACTTTACTTTAGTAAATAGAATTAGTACAAACATAAGAAATATTTGTCAATATAATTGTAATAATTACTGCTTAATGATTACAGGAAATATCCTTTGTTATTTGAAGTAGAACCCCATCAATTATCATTTTTCCAGCTAGTGCTGCAGTATTACGTGCATCATGTAGTCCAGAATGTTCCCTGCCATTAAAATTTAGGCCAACTTCTGTTAATGCCCCTTTTAATCCCACAGGTTTACGATGATAATGTTCCTAAAAGTAGATAATATATCTTTAGACATACTTCTTAATAAATGAATCTACACAAAGATCTGTGCATTCAAAAAGAAAACCAGTTAGAGTAACCCATGACCCTGATGGCATATTGATTCCAAATTTGATGCAAATGAATGTTCGCATAATCTTTAATAACTATTTCACTGATTGTTTACTTTGTTCCAAGTTCTTAAATCATGTTTCTACAGGGTTGAACAGAAACACCTGACACATTTCAAAAGGGAATCTCTGAACTCACAGGTTGAACCACTGCATTGCTTGGTTCAGTGTAGCAGCCAACATCTTGAAATGAATGATCATGTTGCTGTTAAATTATTTATTTCAGCTACATTACAAGTAATCAGTAAGAATTCTGCAGGCACTTTAATCGATGTAATGCACTCATTACAAACAAATCTACATCGACCTGGCAGTCTTCTGCCAACAAGAGAACCTTCTTCAAACTTTGACACCATAAAGAATAGTGCACCACATCAATTAAATTACCCACAGAATTCTCAGTGAGAACTTGTAATAGTTAGTTGAAATAAATAACACAGCCCCACAAAAAAACAAAAAGGTTTTGACCTGGCATCGTGACTATGGTAGTCCGATGTATTTTTCGACGCCGAAACCGAATCCAATCTCAGAATAACAAATGTACCCTCAAAATCTTGCACTAGAGCAAAAAAACACCCCCAAAATAGGGTAAAATCAGTCTTTAAAATCTTTGTATATAAAACATCAAACAAGTACCACAAGCAGGTTAAACCAACAACCGAGTACCACGAGGGTGTTTAAAAAGATTAAAACCACCCCTTACATCAAAATACAATAAATATTTCAATGTAAAGGATTGATGAAGATCCAGTCGTTTTTTCATACTAAAATAATGCGTTTTTAAGGTTTTCTTCATTACTGTAACATCAAAATTATATTACCATTATTGGAGGTTTTGAAACCAGCATAAGTTTTATTAAGAGTGACACTTTGTGCTAAAACCGATAATAAAAAAGTTTTTCCTCTTGTCAGCTCAATCCGCGAGCACACTGTACATAAATGAATATCAATTTTTTTTAAATTCGCAAGCAATACATAATGTGGACACATTTTCTTGTGAAATTCCAATAACCTAATAAATTTTTCTGTAAGTTAACATATGCTTAGTTTTCAATGGACTTGACATTATTTGTTGGTAGTTAGTAGCATGTAGTGTCACCTACAGCTTTCAAACCATGACCTATTGGTTGTTTTTATTGATCATCCTGTATGTCTAACAAAATGTGTGGTTCAGTAGGTAACACTTGCGACCAGGAGCAACCTGAGCTCTGCTGTCTGAAATTAAAACCTAGTAACTTGAATTAGTAGATTTTAAATTTTTATCGCATTTTCAAATATTACATTACATTCTACCTTACATTTTACCTACTTGGAATGTTTCTTGTATGCCCAAGAAGTATATTTTTTTTGTTATTAACAAGACAAAGTCTAGTAATGTATTGGAATAAATAGAGTTTGAAATTAAAAAATTGCTTTTGTTAAACTAGTTAAGTGAGAGTTGTTAGGTTTTGACAGAGCATTGCAGAACTACATTGGTGAAATATCAAATGTACAGTGGCAAACAAAAACATAGGTGTAAATACTAAAGTTGAATTGATATTTTATAGTATTTATAATTAAACTGCATCTAGGAACCAATTAATACACAATGTATGCATGTTGTACTACAACAGAGGGTAGCACATTTCTAACTTCTTACAGCTTTTGTGGGGGAATACCTTATTTTTGTACTTACACTAAAAAATTAGCAGAACAAAAGTGCCAAACACTTGTGCATTCAATGCCTGCAGATGCAGAGCAGTATTATGCAATAAGGGTTATAATACTAAAAATTAATTGTTTGTGTCATTAATGACTTAAAACTTTGCTTTTTTGTGATACACTCATTATTTTCTTAATGCCAGAAATTTGGATTTGTTTCAAATTTATAAGAAATGCTTTAACTAATTTTTTATTGTGTGTTTCTGCTAGTTTGTATAAAAAAATATAATTTTCCTGTTGAATTTTAAAGTTTCTATTTTTTTCTTGGGAGAAATTATGGTATACGGCAGAATTTGGGTTCATACCTATTATTTTGCTCGCAACTGTATGTTGTGGGACATCCTTTATAGGAATATCAATTTCCATAAATGCTCTTTTAGAAGTGCTTTCTTCATTGACAGCAGCGCATATAATCACGGTTACTATTCATGGATGCAACCACTGTCATTGTCTAATCACAGAAATTATCCATGTTGTGTGAAATTTTAGGCATTTTGTATATGCTAACCAGTAAGGTCATAGCCTGTTTGACCACATATTTTATTGACCAAAAACTGAATCTGTGCGCATGATGTCATTGTTGGATAACTTGTTGTCATGGTTTGATTTTCAAACAAGCAATTGGTCAGGTGAGTTAAAATTTATTTATAATGATCACTTAATGCATGTGTGAGACTGAGTTGCTTGGAAACCTGTTACGATGGCATGACATCACATGCAACATTCTCAATATGTACTGTAAAAAGAAAGATCATGAATAACATATAACTTACTTTATAAAGGAATTTTAAATCTATCCAAGCATTGAATATTTCTGACTTGTTTAGTCTTTTTCTTTTGCACTCACTGTTTAAACAAGTATTTAAATCCCAATTTGACCATGTTGCAAATACCACTTGCTTCTTGGCAGGTTCCTTTGAAATGTGAAGAAAATTTAAATTGTATTTTTTTTTCTGTTCATTAACCCATTTTCCAAACACCATAAGGCAAGTCCCTAAAGGCACTGCATTTTCGACTTGCTGTTGAGTTATTCCTAGAAAATTTTCTCTCCTTAACATACCTTAGTCACAACCCATAAGAAAGATGAAAAGAAGCAGTATTTTATGTAAGTGAAAGAAAAAATGTATAGCTACAGTATTTAAGTGCAAATCGTTGAACTCATCACATATGAAATAATATAATTATATTTTAATGTTCTAAATAGAAATCTATGCTATATATATAAATAAATAAATAATACTGATACATTTATTTATATCCAACATGTCATTCTTTTGATTGTCATCAACTAATGGTTAACTATAGTTTTTAAATTTTATTTTCAACAGTATTGAAATTTATTTGTAAAAATTAAGATAACAGCAACTAATGATGTAGCATAATCTCATCCAGTTATTTATGCAATTCATATCTCTAGCTTGATTGTTTGCATACTATTGTTGTACAGTAAAACCCGCTTAATAGAAGCTCCGTTATAAGAATATCACGCTTTAAGGAATAAAAATTCAATGTCCCAAATCAGTGCCATTTAATCCTTAACAAATTTTATCACTTAAAAGAATATCGCATAATAGGATAATATCGGATAATGTAATAATTTCAGCATGAAAATTAACAAAAATGTATCAGATAATGGAATAATCTAGAAAAAAAAACTGGAAAGTAAAATACAATAATAGTCAACAAATTATGGTTTATGACTGATGTCGCTTTCTTGAGACATAACGGTACAGGGGCGTCATAAATCTATCAGTCTCTAATAATACATCTGAGGGTGAATGTTTCTTTCTTGTACCATTGTTAAATTTACTTAAATTAGTGTTTAAGCCTTTTCTAAGGCTTTTAATCTTCTTTAAAGTATGTTGTTTAGCATTTCAAGATTTTGCCGGTTATTTCTTTTTACTTCCTTTTATTTAAATTTGTTTCTATGTAGGTACCATAAATAAAAATTTTAACGAATATTATTCACACAAACTAATCACAAAACATGCCACTTTTAAAAGGAAATTAAATAAATCTTTAAATTGTATTTATTTAAGCCTTACTATAAGTACAGAGTTGCAAAGCTTTACCGTGGTTTTATTGAGAACAAAGATGACGCTTCTGAATGGTCTTCAGTACCTGGCCAGGAAGTAACAAGCACTTGTTTTATAATAAGAAGGTTTCCCGAAGGAAAATCGAATGTTGATTTTAAACATTATTATAGTTTAGATCTATTTTGTAACCCTAAAAAACAATCTAAAATTACTGACTTTTTTGTAAAAACATAATTTTAATTTAATTTATGGACATTGCAATTAAAATGGATTTAATAATTGTTTCAATAAATAATTAATACAATATCCTTACTTTTATTTTATAGTATAAATCTAAAGCGATGTGCAATAACCTCATTTTGTCTTGCAGAATTCTGATTATCCTAAAGTCGGTTAATGGAATATACCGGTTATTGGAATAATTCTCCTTTGTCCAAATGCTATTCCAATAAGCGGGTTTTACTGTACTTATAAAATTAAGTATGTTTCTAGAAGCAGTGGGTTATATTATGAGCACTCTACTAAATTAAAAAGACGTTTTAATAGACATTTATTAAAAACTAAGAAAGATAGTTTCATGCAATTTTTAGCTTAAGATGAAAATCACTAACATCACATAATATGGCCCAATGTCAAAGCTCACTTCACATAAATCTTTTGTCATTGCAGCTGGGAATGTTTAAATTGTGAAGAATTGATGCTTTATACTCTTTTAAGTCCCAAAATAGTTATCACATTTGCAGTTTTATATTCTAAACATTTAGAAAAATTAATTCCTTATTGCATTGACTAAAACTTGATATCAAGACATTTCTAAGCCACCCTATAACAATTTTTTTTGCTACAGTGTAAAAAACATAAAAATTCATCACATAAAATTGAAGTTTTCAAAAGTGCACCAGTTGTAAATGTGAATTTACACAAATTACAATGGGTGACAATTCAAGATTAAATAAAAAAAAACCCAAAATGAATACCAATTTATGTAATGCTGTTTTACACTTCTTCCTTATTATTATATTAATCCTTTCAGGGTTGGTTGTCAGGGTGATTTCAGGCCATATTTTGGCAAACCATCACAAAAAGCAACAAATAAAGTAACATTTAAAAATGATACTAGTTACCTATTTAATGTCAAAAACAAAACACACAATATCCTGAAATATTTGTTATTTACAAACTAAACTGCACTTTTTGTAACTCTGTATACATCAGGCAGACACTTTAATATTAGATACAACATAACCACAAATATCCAGATAAATCAAACTATGCTAAGCATTTACTTACTCAAACACAATTACCCAATAACTACAAAATAACATCTTTACACTTTTGTGACCATAAACACAAGTTAAATGTTTTATTAGATTCCTTTGAAATTTACAAACTCAAAGGAACCTTATACAAATGAGCAGACTGAACTCATAAACTCGTCGTTACCAGATGTTTCAGACAAAAATCAAATTACCTGGATATTTAGACTGGTTAGATTGAATGGTCTGAAGATCACCCTGACAACCAGACACAATAACTTTTTTGTTTATTGAAGGTATCGACTGCTGTGATTATTAGCCTAGTGAGATCTAGGAACCGTGGAATTCCCTGCATCTCACTTTTACACTAAGATTGAAGCTGTTCAAACCTCCAGCATGTAATTTTTAATGTGCCAAACATCACATTGACAAGGAGACCTACAATTTTACCACCTTATTTGAGAAGGCATTTTTATTTATTAGATACATCCCAATATTGTAATGACACTAATTCTATGCATAATATAACAAAATTTAATCCTTAATTTTTCCCATTTTTGAAAAATTGTCGTCTAAGCTGCTGGACAAACCTGCAACTTTTGGTTAAGAGGTAGACATGAACTTTGCTACAGTTTATGATCTTTAAATTCTAAAGTTGCACTTAGTATGATTTTTAACAATGTTACCAATTTTCAAAATGAATATTAATATCATAAGTACTGTAAGGTATAAAATGATACCTGTAAAGTCCTTGCAAAATTCACTCAGTTTGGGATTTTCCACTGGCATAACATACTGTTGAAACTCTTCTATGATCTTATCATCGCTGATATCATACAGAACGACAGAAAACTCTATTATCTCTGGCAACCCTTTGTTTACATCAAAAGCAGCCCAACATGTTGATTCAAAATCAAGAACAAACAAGAAATCAAATGTTTGCACACCGCATCTCCTTAATGATCTTATATCCACTGTTATTGTTTTCACAAGACCCAGTTTCCTAAAACCCATTATATTTTAATATAGCATATCCAAATATTCTACCAAACTTGAATTTCTAAAAATAAGCAAAGCATACAAATGGGCACTACCTAAGTCTTTGAAATATGTTTCTTTATTTATTGTCCCTCACATACCAAACAAAAAACTTTTTGGCAAATTTTTCAACTCCTTTAATTCTACAAGGTGAGTGGTTTTTCAATATTTAGTATAGAAATCTTGGAAACTACTGCATCTACAACGATAATTAAATAGTAAAAAGTTGCAGTTTTATGAATTCAATGAGTCTTTGTTTTAAAAGAAAAGTTCATGGATTACTTAGATATTTAAATTAGATAATCCATTACCATTAGTATTGAAAAAAAAGTGTAAATGCAAAAGTTGTAAATAAATTTGATAGATAGTTGAATCCAATTTTTTTAATTATTTACCATTTTCCAATTATGACAAATTTGTGTTTGCTTGTTCAAATAGAAGCCTTGCTTAAATTCAAATCCGGAAAAATCTACAGAAGCCTTCATGGAGCAAATAAATCTAACTATGAATACTATAGGGATAGGGACCACAATTTTCATTCACTTTACACCCCCACGTAAATGTAGAAATTACACAAGAAATACCTGTTCTTGTCTGGTTAAAGAAGTCTTGTCTTACTACTGTCCAAATCAACTGCCTTAATCCCTTCAGTGTTGAAGAAAATGAAGAAGAAATCAAAGATTACATCAAAACACACAGATTTGTTTTCAAATAAGAAGATATGTAGAGGAAGCATAATTTTTAAGTTGTCTCCAAGAATTTACTCTCCAATTACCTTTGCAGCAAATAGACTATTAGTGAGTCGAAGCCTTTTGCAATCTTTAGATTTCATTAAAAACCAAATTACTGTATTTACAGCAAAAATGAATAGTATTCTACAGAAAATAATATGCTCTTATCTTTTTTGTCTCTACAAATTGTTTGTTTTTTTCAGCATTTGTTTTAACATGGCAGTTCAATTGTTGACAGTAGTTGATTCATTTGATGACAGGATTGTCAGGACTTTAAGAACCAGTTAAAAAAACTAAGCTGTACCACCAAAGGTATATGAAACAAGATTCTGAAATCAATCTTCAAATGAATTAATTAAAAACTTAACATTCATATAAATTTATTTAATAATTCTGTACATAATTATTTATCATTACATGCAAAATGTAAATAATTTATTTTTATCAGAAATTCACAAAAACATTGTTTCAATAACTAATTATTATTACACTATTTCTTCAAAGTGCGCTGCTTTTCTGCATGAACTACAACCTGATCATCTTCAATAGCAAGTCCTTTGCGACGGCGTACTAAATTCTTAAGTTTTCTAGCTCTTACAAAATTATCTACTTCTTCATCAGAATCTTCAGCAGCACCTGGTTTAGGTGGATCAGCCCCAACAAGTTCATAATGACTAAATTGTAAACTAGGGTTGGCTCCTCCAGAACTTATTTTTCGGATATCATTGGCGAATTCTTTGCTTTCTACAGCTGGTATTTGAGCTTTGACTGTGAATACTTTACGTTCTTCATTTAAATTAAGAGCTTCCACTACTTTCCCATACCGTTTATGCACTTCAGAATATATTTTACCTAAACCTTGTGCATCAGTTTGTATATTAGTTGCTAAAATCGGTTCCATAAGAGATGGATTCTGTTTTAAGAATGCTTCACGAAAACATGCATACAAGGATTGTATCAAGTGATTTGCCTGTTCTGGTCTTCTTGAAGTTGATGAATCTAAATCACCAGATAAATGTAATGTATTTATTATGAATGCACAATTCATTAATGGTTCCTCACAAACAGGACCAGCATTGCAACACATATTAAAAGCATTGACTATGAAGTTATCAAGAAATATTCGTTTGTCACATTCATTGGGAGTATTAAAAATGTTGCATGTATAGTCTGAAACACAATTTATTAATAAATTTATGTTGTTTTTTATATTGCCAATTCGCCAAATATTTTCGGATCTCAAGTTATTCCACAAATTATTACAATTTGAAAAGGCATCATTAAAACGTAATTTTAAACGAGTAATACTAGTACGAATTAATTCATCTTTAAAGATTTTATCTGTAGAACTATGTAGATCATTGCTCTCGCATCGAGCCCAAATATCAAC
The DNA here is from genome assembly GCA_011009095.1 of Ignelater luminosus. Taxonomy (NCBI): domain Eukaryota; kingdom Metazoa; phylum Arthropoda; class Insecta; order Coleoptera; family Elateridae; genus Ignelater; species Ignelater luminosus. The sequence goes on from VTPC01007884.1 coordinate 36,340, forward strand.
TACACTGGGCATTTGATGTTCTTGGATCATTTTTAATAATGCATAATGTGCCTTAATGACCTCAATGATTTGTTGTGGAAGAGGAAGAGCAGTGATTTTTATGCCTAAAATACAGGTTTCTGAAAGATTAATGGATGAGCTAGAAAATACAGTTTCATTTTCATTTTCCTGGCTGACAGTTTCTCTTAAAGAATATATAGGTGGTGAAATAGTAAATTCAACAAGGGCAAATTTTCTTCTGAGATCTTCTAGACACTTTTCTAAATGAACATCTCCTGCAGTTAATAATAAAAACTCCCCTGCTTCATTTAAGATCACTTTAACACAAGAATCACTTTGTTGCAGTAAAAATAAGCCTTCTCTTAGTTGAGATAGGTGTTTTGCATGTACGGGACTGATTACATTACAAACTATTGGTTCCATTGCTGACTGTTCTATTATGGGAGTAGTATATAAAGCACTACATAAAGTCGCTGTACGACAAATCACATCTTTAAGGCCTGCTATTCCACATACATATCCAGCTGATATGCAGTTCACTAGACGATACTCACGCCCTAGTAATAAATATAGACTAGTAACAGTTATTTTCTTAACGGAATCACATTTTTTCAAATAATCTTCTTTATTTTCTGACAATGAATACTCAATCAGATCAAATGTCGAGTTTAATAGGTATAATTCTTGACCAGGCCTAATTTGACCACTAAAGATTCTACTTAATGCAATTATTTCTACATCATCTTTCTCTATTAAAGACAACTCTGTTAATACTTGTTCAGTCTTGCTGCCATCAGATTCTTCTGCTTTTTCGTCAGCACCTATATTTTCTGTTTTGAGGAAATTTTGTTTATCTTTATTTAAATTAATTTCTGATCTAGGCTTAGGATACACAGTACGATTGTTATTCTTACATGAAAGATTTTTATTTACAGCAAATGTTTTAGACATATAAGCAATTACTGGTCCATCTGGTGAGCACTTTTTAAGAGCAAGCTTATTATTTTCTATGTGCTTATTTAATTCTATACTACTGGAATAATGCTCACTATTTATTAAATAATCAATTCTTTCATTTGATATATGTAGCGGTGATGGTAAGGATAGATAACATTGAAGCAGTAGCACTTTACACAATGGTTTCCAAGCTTCCAGAATAGTTCGAGCCTTCATTCTAAAATCATTATGTAGCCCATATGATGGAATAGTTTTAAGATCTAGCTTCTTAATTATCATTTCTATATTAGAAACGTCTCGATTGATCACAATATTGGTATAAACATGATGAAGGGTAGATGTAACTAGTTGAACAAAGAGGTTTGCTTTATTCATCAATATAGCGCCTCTTTTTATTTGTTTATCTTTAAAACTAACAAAGCAGTCAAAATCCCACAGTTTCTTGGTTAAACTATCTTCATCCTCACCATTAATAACTTTTAAATACATCTGAGCAATATGGCGAAGTGTAAATCCCCAACCATCAATAGCACTAGCAAAGATTACATTTCCTGTTTCTGGTGCAAAAAATAAATCAGGCTTTTCGTTGAATATTTCATTAGAACTTTCTTGAGTAGAAAGATCTAAATGATACAATGATGCTAAGTATGCATTGCAATCTTCAATAACTAATAATATGGAATTAAACATATCCTTAGGTTCTTGTCTTAAATCAACAACCAAACGATCTATTTTATTGACTAATAGTATCATTCTTAATTTTTCATCATATGCTTGTTTAATTGCTTCTTTTGTTTGAGAACAAACACCTTCTACTACATCCACTACAATTATAGCTCCATCACAAATACGAACAGCTGCTGTTACTTCTGTGGAAAAATCAATATGCCCAGGAGTATCTACTAAATTAAGAATTACAGGAGTAGTGTCTTCTACACCTTCTTGTTTTGTCAATACATCAGTAAGAAAAACAGCACTACTTTTCATAGTAATACCTCGAAGTTGTTCATCTTGGCGATCATCTAAAAATCTTGTAGAACCGACATTTCTTTTGCTTACTAATCCATTAAGAGATAATAATGAATCAGCCACCGATGTTTTTCCATGATCCACATGTGCAAGTATACACACATTACGAATGTTTTCAGGTGTTATTTGATCTCGATAAGATGCAGATTCCATTTGACACTAATTGTACTTTTTGAATGAATAAAGAAAAGAGTTCAATTCTTTTTCTATTGATGAAATTTAATGTCGTACAAATTATTATTCCAAAACTAAAGTAAGATTGATTGTGTTACAGTTTTCTTACACAATACCGGATTACTACTGTAAAATACATTTTGATAGGAAGCTTAATCACAGTAGATACCTATTTCGAACACAAATGATAAACTGACTACAAATTTCAAATCGTTTAGATTGTTGAGATATTTTTTTGTACCTTTGTACATTCGTAACATAACCACACATAAGACATAACCTTGCAGAATTCCCTAACCTACAAACGAAACACAGAAACGATAATATTCCAGACAGGCAACCTCTCAAATCTATTCCTAAAATAGGATAAATTATTTTTGGTCATTTTCTTTATTATTCGAACATTTATTAATCCATAAATCATAACAATTAACTAATATTACATATAGTTATCTGTTTCGACAATGAAACTATTTACCTGGCCAATTCAACGGTCTTCATTATAAAAACTTTTTCTTTTAACAAAAATCTTTTAAAATTCGCTGTAAACGCTGTAAACTGTATGTTCAATTTAAAGTGAAAATGTTGGCGAGACTGAATCGTCTTGTCAAAATCAATTTACGATGTGGGGGTGTTTTTCATAAGCCATCGAAAAGTTTTTTTCAAGCTTAAAAACTTATTTAATATTATCATTTTGAAATAACCTTTAACATTTCCTAAGTTTATCTCTGACATTTCTATGAATACTTTATTTTTATGACATATTTGTTATAAACTAACTGGTATGGCAGTTCTTTTAAAGTGCATCAGATTTCTTAGGTTAAGTCCAACCCACTTACCTTACAAACTTCTTTCGACCTGTTCTCCCCCTTGTACTGATAGAGTAAGATAATTTTAAGTAAGATAATGAGAATATTAACTATAAACAAAATTTTAGAATGGTTTAGTTCTTGGTGTTTATTCCGATGAATGTAAAGAGGAACTGATTTTAACACCTACTGCCGAAAAGTACAACAAATCAGTTGATGGCCAACTTCTTAATTCTCTAACACTGTAAGTATCTTGAATAATTATATATTTATTTTAAAATCGAAATTAACTATCATTCATGATTTAGTTGGAAGATATATAAAAATACTAGTAAAATAGGCCCAATTATACAGTAATTAGAGCTTAACCTTTCAATTTACTAGATTTTTATTTTTGTTGACAACCTTTATACCTCTGCTGTATCCTTATGTATCCTTTCAGTAACTGACCTGAAACTTTTTTTTTCTGTTAATGCTTTATAGTTCATGTATGTTTATCTATGAATTAATTTGAATATGAACTTAAGTTTTTTTTATGATGTAGATTAGAAAGTTGATAATAAACATGTTGTTTCAGGTCGGTCGCTACTTCCCTCTAATATCTCCTAAATATTTAATTAAACTACACAACTATGGCAAGTAATCGGGATGGTCGTAGTAGTTCTGCCTCATCGCATAGTGGTAGTGCTGTACCGACAAACAGATCATCGATACGTACACCAAAGCGTCAACGGCCCACAGTAAGTGGATCGTTCGAAGAGAAAAATTCTGACCTGCTTTGTCCAGTTTGCTTTAATTTAATTGAAGAAGCACATATGACAAAGTGTGGTCATACATTTTGCTACAACTGTATAATGAAATCAATTGAAACATTGAAACGCTGTCCAAAATGCAACACTATCACCAATGAAGAAATGATATTTCCAAATTATTTGTTAAATGATTTAGTTAAAAAACATAAACTTAGGGTAAATGGATTAGAAGCATTAGGAATGAGTCGTGACAGCTCAGGAGAGTTTCCTGGTCCAGCTGATGGATTACGTGACTTTGTAGCAACTGAATCACAAAATCTAACTTTACCTGATGTTAATGTAATGTTAGAAGTCTTAACGCAGCGTAAACAATTATTAGAAGCTGAATCATGTGCTGCACAAAACAAATTATTATTGGAATTTCTAAGACATTTACTGCAACAGAAAGAAGAGCAAAAGAATCAAATTGTAAAAGAAGTTACCATAATTAATCATGATATTGAAGAAGTAGAGAGAATTCTAAAAGAAGTACATACCAAGTGTCCTACTTTAGAAGATGTAGAACGTGCAGTTGCTTCTGTGTCTGAGGGTGATGCTAGCGCAGTAAGTGCTATGAAGAAGGAAATGATGGATATTATTGACAATATAGGTTCTACAACTAAGAAAGATGAACCAAGTGGTTCTGATACGCCTGGGAAACATGTTGGTTTATCATCTTTGGCTACTAGACGTCGACGAATGCATGCACATTTTGATGATTTTGTGCAGTGCTATTTCTCTTCAAGATCAAAAGATTTATTTCTTAGTAAGGAAGGCGATAAGCCAACAAAATCTACTGGTGATACCACTGCTGGATTGGATGAATTTAGAGAAAATTTAGTTAAGTTTTCAAGATACAACAGTCTTCGACTTTTGGCTACTTTAAATTATTCTAGTGATCTGTTTAATAATTCTACTATAGTGTCAAGTATTGAGTTTGATAAAGATAATGAATTTTTTGCAATTGCTGGTGTTACAAAACGTATAAAAGTGTTTGACTACGGTGCCGTAATACGTTCAACTGTGGACCTTCACTATCCTTGTATTGAAATGGTTTCCAATTCAAAAATATCTTGTGTTAGTTGGAATAGTTATCATAAAGGTAAGTTTTGAATTTAAATTTAAACTTTACAAAATTTACAACATGGATATCAAGTTTGTTAAGACTTGAAAACATCACATTTTTGTTGAAAGTAATTTTGTCATTTGTTTAGCTATGAAAGGTATTTCAGAAAAGATAGCTTAAATTACAGACCTTTTAATAACACAATAAAATATTAAAGATTGCTTGAGTGACTTCATTTAGTAAATCTGACATCATTGCGATACTCCATCAAAGGTAGAATAATTTTAGACATAAATAAACAAGTTCTTGTAATGATGCCTGATTACCAGTTTTTTATAGTATACCTGTACTTTATTGCGCTATTACATATGAAGTCCTACGAAGTAAAATTAGAGAAAACCCTGTTCCATGGACAAAGATTTGAAAGAATTTTTATACACGTTAGGAAATGCATCTTTGCAGGTAGTGCAGCTTACAGTTCCTTGATACCATATTTGACAGATCAGGTTGTAATTCATTAAAATATACAGGGAATCTAACTAGGAGCATAAGGAATTGCATAGGTTGGAAAAAGTACATCGGAGTCACCTGGGGAAACAAGATATTCAATAAGAACACAAATGATATAATTTCATCATTAACAAAGAGCTGTAATGTTCTGTTTAGTATGATAATAGTTTTTTGATCTTTATTTGAGTAGTTACACAAAATATAAAACATGTTATAAATAAAATTAGGAGTTATCAAGCTTAATTCTACATATAAACAAAATAACCTGAAAGAGTTGTTGTATTTCATTACCAATCTTTGCTGGGCACCTTGAACTTACAATCTTGGGATTAAAACGTCACTTTGTATAATGTGCAACATGAAGTTAGCCACACTACACAGGCCCCAAGGCCAATTGTGCAAGTTGCAATGGAGATGCTACTTATGAAGCAGTTAGTTGCTCTGTAGGAAATCTACAGCTGATGCAAGGGCACTGTATTCTACTATTCTGGTAAATCTAGAGGAGTCAAGTCTACCAGACGTGTCAAAAAATAACAAAGCATAAATTTGTTGCTTGATACATCTCCATACAAAAATATCTAAAATTGACAAGTCAAGTGACCTAACTGACAAAGCAAAGAGCCACTGTTTACTACTCAGTTATTTCCAAATTTGAAATTTAATATGTTCCAAACATTTCTTCTATTGTGAACAGGGTTTAAAGGATGTACAGTGAAACCTGTTACGTTAAAAACCTTATATTGAACACCTGATTAAGTTAAATGGTTTTTGTCAGAACCGTTTATTTAACTTTACACTAGAAGCAACCTACACAACTTGAATACCTCCATACCTTATACGTTGAACTGGGAATTTAGCATCGACCTATACTAATCTAATTAATTACACTATACAGGGTGCTAGAAAAGTACCGCAATTGAATAGCTTTAGCATAATTGCCTTCAAATAAGTATCAAAATCTGGTTTTAAAATCTTGCCATTGTGTTTAATTCAGAAGATAAAACATTCCCTTTACTAAAATTGAAAGCTGTTCTACAGCAATTTTATTAACTGTATTAACAATTCTTCTTAACAAAATGGAAGGATTATGCTTAAGCAACAATCTCAAGTTAACATGTTAGTGAATAACATTACTATTTGGCATCTTCAAAGAAGGAAATGTTGCTGAAAATTAAAAATTACCGATATGACAATCCTGCAATATTTCTTGTATTATTTAAGAACAAAAATAATGTCACCATCATCCTGATGGAAACGTTATATGATGACTAAAACAGCATGTTAGAGAAGCAGGACAGGTAAATCCTATTCAAGTAAATCTTGGCCATCCACATACTTTTAGGGCTCCAGAGCTTGAAGAAAGTAGTGGATGGAGTGTGAGAGGTTTGGAGCTGATATTCATTTTGTACATGACATTTTACAGGAAGAATGTTACCATTCATTCCGTTATTCCCTAGCTCGGAGTTTTCTCCTCCCAGGTGATGTAGCTCCAAGACTTTAGTTTTGTCAACATGAAGAAGACTCACAGTTTGTATCACATGTATTATGATCTGACAAGGCAATTTTCACTTGGGATGGCTTTTTTTGCAGAAGAAATAATCATGTGTAGGCCCTAGAAAATGCACATGCTGTGGGAAGACACACTTTTCAAACAACATTTTCAACTCAATGTATGGGCTGGTTAAATAGGAGACCATTTAATAGGACCACATTTCCTTCCACTTAGACTTAATGCAAATAATTCTTTGGAATTCTTGCAAGAGGACCTTATAAACCTAATTGAAGATATACTATTAGATTTAAGGCACAACATGTGGTTCCAAATGGATGGTGCTTTTGCCCATTTTGAACGACCTGTGAGAAGCTAGTCGAATGAAAACTTTCCACGGCATTGTATAGGTCATGGAGCATCTGTTAGTTGATAGGCTAGATCCCCAGATATAAATCCCCTAGATTTCTTTCTGTGGGGATTTATTAAAGATAACGTGTATGCTACAGAATTAGATAATTTGCACCAGTTGAAAGAAAGGATTCATACAGCATTTCTCAAAGTAAATCCTCAAATGTCACACAGGATGCAGTAAAACCTAATTAGAAGGGCTTATACTCATATTGATGCTAATAGCCGAAATTTTGAACATCTATTATAATCCTAATCTCCCTTTTGTTACTTGTGTTGCTTTGTTTGACATGTTAATAGCATTGATTTATTTATTATTTGTTTTATTTAAGTTTTGCTTCCGTATTATTTACTTTTTTGCCTTTTTGCTGTTAATAAACATTTATTATTATTACATTTTTATTGAACACTAAAGATAAATAACTTTTCAAACCATAACTAAGTACTATTATTATTTAAATTTCATAAAGCGCATTAAGACTCTACAGCAAAAGAATGTGAAGCTAGATGCAGAGGTCACTTCTTTTTTGCAATAAAGAGTAACACAGTGTTGTCACAATTTTTTAACATAAGAAGAGCCTTATTTCTGAAACAGCTGTGGGAATAAACATTTTTGTCTTAAGTTTCTTGTTAGTTTATCCATAGAGAATATCATGGTACTTTTCGATTGCAGTACTTTTTCAACTCCTTGTACATGTTGAACACCTATTTTTGTATCTACCGTTTGAATTGAACAAAGCAAACTGCAGGGTGACATCAATGAGTGTTTTTTTATCTGTATAGAAATGGAACAGAAAATACATGCAGATACCACCATGAGTGAATCAGTCAGTGGCTTAGATGAATAATGTGCTTGACCTCATTATAAATCAACCTCGGCGACCACGCAATTTGATAACAAACTTAGAATATGCAGTACAAGATTCTAAATCATATTCTGGTCAGTTGACGCAGACTGTGTACGTTATGCAGATAAAATTGGAACCGCGAGTGTTCAAGATAGACAGGTTTCACTTTATATCAGAGATATAAGATATGCCTGGTGATTTTTTTAAATGTGTCCACTGAATAATTTTTTTACTTGTAGAGATACACATATAAAAGTATAAATTATTATAAAGGGCCCATGCTCATCTATAAAGCAATGCCACTAACTATTTCTTCTCACTTCCAGCCAAACCAGAAATACTGTCAACTTCATTGCTTTAAATAGCACCCTGTATACATTTTTAAATAATTTTACTCTGCTTTAAATTATGTTCTGTTGATATGTCATGGTAATAAGAATAACAACCAACGAATTCCCAAAAAAAAAGTGTCAAATCCTTAGTTAGGGAGATTGAGCATTTTTGAGGTTATCCTAAAACAGAATATCATAAATAATATATCAATGGAAATAGAATTTAAAGCAGAATAAAATTATTTAAAAATCTATACCAAGCAATCATTAAAATTTTAGTTCCCAGCAGGCTGTGAAATTTTTCCGCAATGCATGCCAACACATAATCTATAAACTGATGATTTCTAATTGTTTCTAATGCAAACTGTCAATTTGACAGATAATTTTATGAAATAAGCTAAGACGTGATTTTTTTCATAGCCTCCTGGAAACTGAAAGTTTAATGATTGCTTGTTACAAGGTGATATTTAACAAAATGAAGTTATTTGTATTTCCAGTTTGGCAAGAAGTAAAAAGATATTTAGTGATGTTGTTTAATAGATGAGAATGTCTTTTCCCATAACCTATACTTTTATATATGTATCTCTTTTTATATAATCATTTTTTACATGCATTGATAACTGTGACGTGACCATAAAAATAACAAAAACTATACAAACTTGGTATCTATGATTGTAACATACATCCTCATGGAAATCATCTAAATTATTGTTATACAGGCACCCTAGCATCCAGTGATTATGAAGGTACTGTCACAATTTGGGATGCTGTCACTGGTCAACGTACCAAAACATTTCAAGAACATGAAAAACGTTGTTGGAGTGTTGATTTTAATGAAGTAGAAACACGTTTAATAGCTTCAGGATCAGATGATGCACGTGTTAAGTTATATTCTTTAAATGCTGAACATTCAATTGCAACTTTAGAAGCAAAAGCAAATGTCTGCTGTGTTAAATTTAATCCTCGCAGTTCATACCATCTTGCCTTTGGTAGTGCTGACCATTGTGTTCACTACTATGATATGAGATATATGAAAGAAGCTGTAGGTGTATTTAAAGGTCACAAAAAGGCTGTTAGTTATGTGAAATTCTTAAATAGTGAAGAGATTGTTTCTGCATCTACAGATTCGCAATTAAAAATGTGGAACATTAATACACCTTATTGTTTACGTTCATTTATTGGTCACGTAAATGAAAAGAACTTTGTTGGATTAGCAACAGATGGCGATTATGTTGCTTGTGGTTCAGAGAATAATGCATTATATGTATATTACAAAGGTTTGACCAAAAAATTATTTAGCTATAAGTTTGAAGTGGCCAGAGGCATTCTGGAAAAAGAAAGACGTGAAGATGAACCAAATGAGTTTGTATCTGCTGTTTGTTGGAAACAGCAGTCAAATGTTGTTGTAGCAGCTAATAGTCAAGGTACTATTAATATACTTGAACTTGTTTAAAGTTATGTTATATTTGTATGGTATTTAAGTCTGGAATTTCTATTAATTTGTGTGCTTTTAATTGTATAGTACTTTTACTTTTTAATATCTTTTTTATTTTTTATTGTATAATTCATTTAATTTGGTGGTTTTACTTATTGCTTTAAAATATTTGTTATTTTTGTGTTTACATACCAAAATGATGTGACTTGATTGACAATCGCAAATTTTTTAAATGTTTTGCTTGAAAAGAACATTATTATTTACTGTATGTATGTATTTATTCATTGTAATGTAATTTGATTATATGTTTAAAACATAGTGTTAAATGTACGTTATTTAAATGATGTTGATATACCATTGTGCACGCAGTAGGTTGCCTAATGGTACAAAGAAACAAGGTATGCCGTACATGTTATTGTGACATTCTTCGATACACATTCTTATTGTACCTGTTATTAAAACCATTGCAAAGAATTTGTTTTCGTTTTTCCTGAAAATCTTAACTTTATTAAGATGGTTTGTGCTGATAAAAATGAATATAAGAATGATTATTATGGTACTGTGTAACATGCATATTACATACATTGATTTAATGTACATTTGCCTGGCCCTGACCTAGTTCTATATAAATTTTAATATTTGACTGCTATAACATGCACATTTATTATGTATTTCTGTAGCAATGTACACAAAATTCAGTTCCTGCTACACATAATTTTGTTTATAACATACTTAACGACACTTTAATTAAAAAACAAAACAGCGTGTGATTTAATTTTAGATGTTAATCAACATTGAGGTACTTTGAGGGCTAATCTGCTAATCCGCAAAAATATCACTTTGAGACCTTGTTAAACAAATATCTATTCTGGCAGTTTCCTCTTTAATGAAATGTGAATATAACGTACTGTTTCTTTTGGTCCCAGCTTGTATGCTACAATTATACTGCATTGTTTATTAATTATTTAATATTATTGTTTTTGTTCTTATTCTTTGAGTTTATTTTGTTAACAGTATTGAATTTTGATTTCATCTTGGCAAATGGCTTTATTAAAGGATTAATTTCTTAATTAAAATTATATTCAGTGATTAGATAAAAACCACATTAACTTAAAATTTCTAGTATACAGAAAATATGTAGATATCTTGTCCAGGCTTAAGATTTTATATTTTATTACGTTGTTTTGTGTGCTTACAATGTATTAAGCATTGTTTTCTTACTAGAGTTACTATCAAATACTGCCTTAGAAATTAATAATTCTTGTTCACTTTGCTTTAAGCATATCAACACAATGAGTGCTTCTTTTTTAAGAAGTTTATATTGGGTTACATCATGTCCTAAATGGATAAGTTTATGCTCGCTTGTCACTATACCTGGTTTCTTGTACCATTGGTGATTACCTGTCTTGTTTAGCAAAATATTATGTAATTATGTGATGTTTATAATTCATATCTACATTTTTAATTGCTATTTAAAACATAAACTGAAAAAAAAACATTTCATTTTAATGTGATTTTATAAGAAAATTGGCTTTTCAAAATTTACATTCTATGATCTTTAGATATCAGGTTTACTATAAAAAAATGTATGTTGCAGCAATTGATAAAATATATTTTTAACTATTTATAATTAACTAGAACACTGTAGATTATGAAAACCTATTTGGATGGTATTGGATAGATTTTGTCAATTTCAACAAATTCTGCTGTTAGATTAATTCAATTGCAGTTAATATTTATGAACAATTCACTACTGTGGTTTGATTTTGTTTTAAAAACAACATAATCTCTATTCAATCCTCGAACTTGGGAAAGCAACAACACCAATTGTGAGGACAGAGATTACAACCTTGGCAATCCTACACTTCAACACATTTAATTAAAGGAAAAAAAGAAATTGACTTCTATCTTGACTAATTTGGACTCCCATCACTGCTTTGATACCTCCTTGATTATTCCCCATTCATGGAAGGGGAACAAACAATAAAGCCAAGTTTACATGAGATCTTAGTACAATTTTATTCTCAGTGTTTAAAGTTAGGTTTTCGACATATTAACATCATTATCGAATGACATTTTTATATGTAAATCAGCACCTTGAAACTAAGCATACAATTCAACCAATCAGCATATTGGTCACATGACAATCAAGCAAACTGTTTTCTAATTTTACTATCAAGCTTGAGTGAATGAATAACAGGTTTTATTTATTTTACCTGAGCACTTTATTATACTTTTAAATTTATTTTCTTTAAGATTTTGCTGTTACTTTTTACAAAAAATTGTTGCATCACTGGAAAAATTGAAAATTTTGTCATTCATGTTTGATTTAGTCAAAGCAGTTTCTCTGTTTACTTTTATCCTAAGTCATATATCGATACCTTAATTGCAAAACCATGTATCGCCCATTGACAACAATAGTTGATACGTGGTTTTGCAACTAAGGTATCGATATAATTCTTCTGTCTCTTTATCTCTGATGCACATACAGTGGGTGATCAAATTATTAGAGCCACTTCAAGAAAAACATGATCTCTTAGTTGAAACTCGAAAAAACCAAAATTCCTACAATTTTATTGAAAATTCTTTTTGAATATTGTATTTCAGTTAATTTCAACATAAACACATTTCATTCTTATAATAAAATATCAAAAAAAATCAATACTTTGTAATATCACCCTTAGCTACAATAACCACTTCAATTCGTCTAGGCATGCTTTCATTGCACTGGAGGCAATATTTTTTAATGTCTTCGTTATTATTCCAGACATTTATTAAAACCTCGATCAATTTGGTCTTATTTGTGATATTTCCTTTGGCCACTTCCCTTTTCATTAACTTCCAGGCGTTCTCAAAAGGGTCGAGATTGGTGAGTTTTCGGGCCAGTCAAGAACAGTAACTTTTTTGTATCTAAAAATGAAGTAATACTTTTTGCTTTATGACAAGGTACTGAGTCATGCATATAATATAAATTTTTGTTTGGAAACCATTCCCACACCTGAGGAAGCATTTTAGTAGCCAATACTCGAATATATCGGTCCTGCCTCATTGTGCCCTCAACAATACAGCGGTGGTCGCCTCTGGTTGGAGCCAAGAAAACTGATCATTGATCATATCATTATGCTAAGGAGGTGTTTAACTCTTTTCAATAGACAATCTGAATGGAACTTTTCACCTCTAGGTCTTCTCACAAACTTAGATTTATCGCTTAAAATTTGGAAAGATGACTCGTTAGAAAAGCAAACCTGAAAGAGGATTTTTCAGCTAACTTTGGTAAAGAGAAACAGTAACAAAATCGAAATACATCACTCAGGTTACACATTTGACTAAGACTTACTTTTTATCAGTGTTCAACTGTCCAGTTCTGAGGCTTTTTCTAACATACAAAATTGTGCATATTTGCAAATGGCTCTAATAATTTGATCACCCACTGTAGATCTTGTCTCCCTTTCCTCTTTTTTTTAATGCACATACATGAAGGTTCTTGAGATGATGCCATTGCACTATTTTTGCTCTTGTTGCAGAAATATTCAACATAAAAAATAAAATATCTTCATTTAAATAAATATAACCAACTTCATATGTTTTACTATTTATGAAATCCTTTGAATGTATTGACTTAAAAGCAGTCTATATGCAAAGTTTGTATTTTATATTACCTTGAATTAATCTAACAGGAACAGGAACAATCTTACATTTAGCTAAATTTTGTGAATAGTAATTTAAGTTATAAAATCTGAGATACAAAGTTTTGACTTTTAGATGACGATATATACTTCTTAAATTACAAAGATTTAGTATTACTCATGCTGTAACAACTTTAGATTTAAAAGAAAGCCACTGTATGTAATAAGATAAATTTAAAAGAAATTAATTATTTTTCTTTATCAATTAACACAATTTTTTGTAGCAATTAAAAAAGTAACTTTTTCTAGACATTCATGATTAGAACTGAGGATAATTTCTTTTTTGCTTTTGACGATTATTAATTTCCCCAAATTGTTGTTTCTAGATAATTGTTTGTACCAATTAAATGTCTTTATAATAGCTAAAGTAGTTTTTATTAAATAAATTGTTAGCTAGAAATAAATTAGATTGGCGTTAGTTATTTAACTTACTGAGTTTTCTTAGACAGGATTTTTACGTGGCATGATATCGTTCAGTACCAATCCCAGTGTAGCTGTTATGAAATGTTAGCATAAAAGTCATAATTATCCTTTTACTAAAGAGAAATAAATTGTACGTGAGGTAATTTTAAATGCAGATGATTAAAGGGCAAGTTTAAAAATACCCATCTTAAAATAATATATAAATGGCACGTTTTTCACACATTATTGTATAATACTAAATTATTCTTTTTATAATTAGTAAAAATATTACTCTTGATATATTAATTTATAAGTGTGGGTTTTGCTTTGAATGGGTTTAAATCTATTATAAAAACCTACATGTAATAGGAGAATTAATTAAACAAGATACCCACACGATCAATGATGTATACAATATTTAAAATGAATGCCAGCATAATTTGGATTAAACTTTGTTGTTAAATATACAGAATTGAGTTGGTGATATTTTTATGATGTTTTTATGGTATTTCAAATTTCGTATATTAACTGTCAAATCGATATTTTGATCAATTAATTAATTCTCCTTTACTAGGTAAATGCATTATAAGTTGTTAAATACAGTAATAAGTGATTAACTGTTAACATTGGTTGTTTAAAACACATTCCATTTGATTATCATACGTACTTTGTTTATTATGTCCTTTAATTGAAGTAGATTATGTTTATGTGAAAAATCTCATTTTAACAAAAAAGAAAATATGTATATGATATAAAATTGTAATTAATTATTATAATGTAAATAGAATCGCCGATACTCCTACTTATAAATACACAATACTTTTGTATCAAAACTTTATAATTTTATTTTTGTTGGATATAATTTTATTTTTATTCACTTATAATATTTTCTATCTTTTGTTTTATAATTACAAATTCCTAAAGTCTATTTGCTGAATATACAAGCACAGCAGATTAACTGTTTAACAACATGAACAAAATAGAACATCCCATTTGCAGTGGCGGCCTGTTATAAGGAGCCAAAGAGCCATGGTACCACCACAAAGACATTTCATTTTCCAATTTGAAAAAAATGATTTATACTCTTAAAATGTTCTTTAAAGTCTAACCTTTACCAGAGATTAAAAAATTAAAAATTGCTATTTTATAAATATAAATATACTAAACAAGTGAACAAAATGATAAAAATAAAAGTTTGAAGCCAGTCAAAGTGTGGCTCCAATGCTTTTAAGCGGTTATAGACTTCAGCGAGGGGCTGGTGGGTGTTCGGAGTTAGCGAAATACTTGAGCCAAGCCAGAAGTGGCTCCTGCAGTCCTGCTTAGTTACTCGGCGCTGTGTTATAAATTCCCACAACTAATTGTGATTAACTGATTACATATATGCAAAATATGGATAGTGGTGGTCTTAAATTTCCAACAGAATACTTATTTTTACTTTGCAAAATTCCATTCAAATAATCAAAGAAGAACCTTATTTACTTTTTGTTTAGAGTATCATAAAATAAACCATTCTTCTATCAATATGTCTGACTGCAATTTTAGCAATAACTTAACAGAAAAGACCATTACAATAATGTGTAATAAATGTTTTAATAATTATTCTAAAATTTATAGAAACTCATTAGAGAAGAGTAAAAATATTGCAAATAAAAAAATTACAAAACTTAAATCCTCCTAAAAATGTTTGTATGTATGTATTTCCATTAACAGGAGCACGACCATACCCCTCCATGGTCAAATACACACTACTCTCTAACTACTATTTATAATTTCTCAACCACTATTTTCGCCGTTGTCACGTGATGCGTTGGCCTGAAGGTTAGTTACGCTACGCCCGTTTTGAAACTTGACGCGAAGTGTGGTATGAATATATAATAATAAAAGTAAATCAGTAAAACGTTGTACACATTAATAACAATTGGAATACATTAAACATTTACAGTAATAATATTAAAAACATAGCATTTAAAGCAAAGAACTCGGAAGACCTCTGCCGGATTTAAATATTTCGAAAACACAGGGTGTCTCCACTTCCAAATCCAGTTCTAAAGGATGAATCAGAAAATTTAACAGAAATGTTGATTCAAAAAAAAAGATTTGCAATGTTGTACTTAAACATTTTTATACCCTCCCCCTCCCCACATTGAACCACAAAGCCGTGGCTCTACCACAGCACAATAGCATGAGCCGCCACTGCCCATTTGTCAGTAATGTGTCAGCATTCAAAACTAGCCACTGGTTAATTCCACCAATCTCTGTTAAATAGAAACAACAGAATAAATAGTTGTACATTATGCCTGAAAATCTAAAATTATTAGTCATATGATTTAATCGTTAGCAACATCAATTCTAAATTACAGAAACTAATTATAATTCTAACTCATTGTATATCAGAAATAGGACTGTGGGATAACTTACATGAAGTTATCTCATAATATATTAAAATTTTAACCACTTTTTGGGTTTTTCCTTTTTAACCACATGTATTGAACAATGACAACAGACACACACAACTCTATACTCTGCATTCAACACAATATTTATTTAACAAAGACAGAAGTTGTTAAACTATTCATACATAGAATGTCTGCGCTAATCCTCTGAGCTTGTATATTCAGTAAATTAAGATATATTTGATTGAACTGCTTTTTTTATACTGTCAAATGTTAGATACTAGGTGTATTTTGTTGCTCAAACTAATGGTTCTAGCATCACAGAAATAGCTGTTTTCTTATCAATTATTATTATGAAATAAGTGATTTTGTTTTTCACCTCGGAATAATGAGGATTATATGTAATAGAATGCAACATAACCTAGAGATATGCACAAATTTCAAATGAAAATCAAACTGTTGTAATTGTACTTGACCTCTCATTTGGCGTTTACTTTCTTACTTGTTTTATTGAAAATAATAATTCCAGTAGTGCTAGAATCAATTCAACAAAACATGCCTAATGTGTGTTATTAAGAATTAACCATTAAAGGTTTATAAAACTAAAAAAAAAAACCCAGTTGAAATATATCATCAATTAAAGATCATTGCCATTTTAAACATCCTTGTACATTTATACCATGTGTTTCATTCAGTAAAAGTACGCACAAATTAATATAATGATAATGTGATTAAAAATCGATGTTCATTACATGCATATAAAAGAAACAAAAATATAAATGAATATAATACCTTTGAGTGAAAACGTTATATCTTATTAGAAATAATTTTGCTCATTTAGCTATAGTATTAATATAGCAATATGTATATGTGTGCCAAAATAATGTAGAATATTCAAGACCATAAGTGTTTTTACTAATTATAAGCAACTTGGTACATTGTGTTCCAGTTTAATTTTTGTGTATATAGGAGAAAATGATGTTTTAAAATGTGTCTTAGCAAACTTAATTAAAGGTAATAATAATGATCACAATGATAATGTGACTTAGAGACATTAAATTGTAAAGATTTAATGTATATAAATATAAAAGTAAGTAATTGTACATAATTATCAATGTGTAGTTGTATGTAGAGTAATATATTAAGTCGTAAATACTTAAAAATAAAAATTTTGGTTAAAAAGGTGATTTTTTGGATCAGATTTAAATTATATTTTGTATTGGGATTTTTAAAAAATTAAGATACTAAATGTAACCAGCGCTGAGAACTGGGTGCTTATTTTTTACATTTCTTTAGCGTAAATAATACTGTTACATTATAAAATCTGCTGTAATGAAAACAGTGATGCTCTTTACTGAATGTTTTTAAAATGAAAACACATCTACATAGTTGCAAAAAGAAAATCATAATAAAAAGCAATGTGGCTGTAATGATTAGCTGTATACTTATACAATTGTTACTTTATTTGTAGATAAATGTTTTTTTTTGCTGTTGTAGCCCATTAATTAGCAATAAAATCCTACAACCCCTATCAATTTATTTTTTTTACATTTTTATTTTCAGAGCTTAATCTAGAGGCCGGTTGATATGGAATGAAGTTACTCTGTCTGTTACAATGTTGTAACAAGAAATAATATTCCAAATTATCCTAGAAACTAGTTACTGTCAGAACAAAATCTTCTGTACAGATTTTACTCCATGATTTTGTTATGGTTACTGTGCTGTAGGTGCCTATTTTAATTTCTGTTACAAGATGGTAATATGTGATAGATAGAATCATAAATAACTCTAATAATAATGTGTTTTCCACATATTATATAGCTGTTTCAATTCGGCTTTAAAAATTGTGTTCATAAGTTGTAATCACACTGATGTTCTACCAGAGCCGTGATTAAGCGTTGTTAGTAATTTTTTGTTGGCAAACAAGTGCTGCCGACTTGCCAATGAAACCACTTGCTGCTTGTTCATAGACACAAGCAATGTTTTTGACACCTTCTTTACTCTCTACATGAATTAAACTACATCTGTCAATAGGGTGACCAAACGTTCTCTTTTCCTCAAACAGGTCCTCTTTTTGGAACTAAGATCTGTGTCCAGTATCTTTTTTGTCTTGGGCTTTAAAATGTCCTATTTTTGCCTGTGAATGCATTTTGGAGTACCAACAACCTCCGATTCAATTAGAGTAAAAAATTATCGCTGCATTTCAGAACAATTATATTAAAAGTAAACATGGCATAACGAATTAGGCTTTTAAGAATGACGTAAATCAATATGGTGGAGTTTGGCAAGACGTGTTTGTTTGCCAGAGCAAGTTCAGAGTGCTCGGAATGTCAACTCAGACTCGCTCTTAAGCAACCAAACGTGTTCTACCAACACTCTACCATATCTTTATAACCTGTTTTTAAATGTCTAATAGAATCTTAGGTTATAATATTTCAGATGACTATTAGCGCCATTTAATTAATTGAACTGAAGAAAGATTGTATAGGTAAATATATTAAAACGTAATGGAGCAAAAATGAGACATGTCTATGTAGTTCATATATGGTTTACCTAATGAATGTGCCCCAACTGTTTCAGTTTAGACAAAATAATTATGAAACAATAATATTAGTATTGACTTTTTTTTTATTTACCACATACCCAATCGCTGAACAATTTAATTTGTTCAAGATATTATTAAGAAGACTTTTTCAATTCTTATTGTTATTATCATCAGTACAGTGGTGTCCTCTTTTGACACAAGCTAAATATAGTCACCCTATTAGTCCAGGAGGTAGCGCTACATTTTAATAAGGCATTTCATACCTACTGAAAATCATAACAATAATAGTTTTCCCCTAATACATAAGAGATCTGAGGGTCAGCTACTCCAGTAGCGGTAGAGCTAAAGGTGACAGTATGTTAAAGTTGTTAAAAAAAATTATGCTACGAGTATTTTCATACCGTGCTAAAATGTATGGGATGGTTTTTGAGATCATATTCAACCAGCGAGATATCCGACTCTTATTTAATCTGTGCCGTGACTGACGTATAATCCGCTCTTTTCAATACAGCTGATTATTATTTTTTAGTAAATTGAGCTCAATAACGATTTTCTCTCCGCTAGAGGCGCTGTTATTCCACGTCAAATCTCACAAGTTCAAACGTCAGTTTATAAGTTTGAGGTTATTAGAATTTAAATTTTAGAAAAAAGTAATTATCATTGCCTTTTATCTAAAATCTAAATTTTAATAACCTCAAACCTATAAACTGACGTTTAAATTTGTCAAATTTAACGTGGAATAACAGCCTCTAGCGGGGGAGAAATTGTTAATGAGCCCAATTTGCAATCGTCTTTTGTTTGGTGTCAGTACTTTGTCTCACAATCAACTTGCTTTGACCTTGTTATAAAGTCAGTAGTATGCATAGTCCAAGCAGTGACTGTAACTTATTGTATGTAATTGGGCACAAGAAAAAATCATATTTGTAGTGAAAGTATGACAATAGACAATACATAATATAAAAAGCTTGAAGTAAATAGGTACGTGAGTACATACATCATTGAGTACAAAGACGAAACCAGCAATAGCATGCATCCTTCTTTATATGAATGCAAAGATGTGCTAGATGTTAGTTGGTGACAACTACTTATATGGCAGGCCATATTTTAACTTAAATACAAATATCTCATTCACAACATGACATAAATTGGGGTGTTCAGAACTATAGTGAATTAAGCCCACAATAACATGTTTTGAGATATTTAGACACAAAGATTTTATACTGTCACAAATCACAATACAGGTAAGCTGTTGTTTATAAATTCTGCTAAAAAGAGAATTCTTCTTATCATGTCTTTTGCTGCTTATCTCAAAATTAACTGAAATGGACTTAGTTTGCTATAGTTCTGAGCACCCCAATTATTGTGTATAATTTACTTAATTATTCTTATGACATCTTTCTTACCGTTTAAGTCATTTTATTGTTAATAAAAACTAATTTAATAAGTTTTTTTAAGTTTTTCATTTATTGTTGGTAATAGCAGCATTTTATTAAAATTATTGAGGGTTTTGAAACAAGCAAAAATTTTTATAAATGACTGACATGGATCCGTAAAAGATAAATGAACCGTTTAATCTGAATAATCTAATCCCATAACAATCTAATTGCTCAGAATAATGGGAAGAATTAAACAGTTTGTTTATTTTTAACAGATCCGTTTCAATAAATGGATTCCTTTAGAATAGTCCACGTTATGCTGTAAAATCAACAATAAAACAGTTCTTTCTCTTTTAAAGTCCAACTACACATTTTTTTTTTTCTAATTTAAGAATCGAAAAAATTAAAGAAGGCAAGAGTTATGTATTCTGGTGTCTAGATAAACAGTATCAAGCAGTTGCAGTAGTTGGATTAGGTAAAAAATGTCAAGGATACGATAAGCTAGAAATGCTAGAGAAAGATAAAGAGGCTGTACGGGTTGCTGCTTCTGGTAAGTACTTTTAATATATATAACATTAATACAAGGCATTTTATTTCAAATTTCTTTAAATAACCGATATATCCACTTGTGACATCTAGTCTATCGTGTTTAGCATCATTTTGACTGACTTTTCATGCAAAGTTAGAATTTAGTAACTGTATGTGGGAGGATTGAGAGGCGAGCCTCACAATTAATACACCTTTCAGAATAAGACCTTTTCTCTTTAAGTACTTCAAAAATTTCTCTTGACCTTCTCACTTATGACTTATAATAGCTATCAAATTCATTAAATATCAGATTAATATACAAGTTTTCAAGAATTCAAAGATTTTGTTGGAGAAAAAGTGCTCAATGTTGCACAAGTATGTGTGTCCTATGTTCTAGTTATGAGACTCTTAAATAATCTGAAAATCAGACATTAGCATTGTCACATTAGTGAATATAATGATTTATATTAAGCGGCATCATTAACAGTAGAACAACATTTCTTTTTCAGTTTGAAAAAAATTAGAGTGGAAGATTATTTTCTTGCTCTTAAACTAATGAATTATCATTTAGTATGAAATGAAACATCCTGCTAACAATTGATCTTAAAATGTTGATTTTGTAGCCCTCATTTTTTTATTTCTATGAACATATGAAAAAGTCAGTCATAATAAAGTTCGAATTGTATTATTAAATGCTTTTGCAAAGAATTTAATTTTTGAAATGAGGTCTACTAAATTAGAATACTACAAAATGCTGTGCATATGTAAATGAAAGTTAATAACATATTGTAATGATATTAAAAGGTTGAAATGATACCTAAATAAGAAAAACAACAAGAATAATGATATCATTAGAGTTATTGAAGAGCATAAGAACAGACAGTTAGTTAATCAAACAATTAAAGAGAATATTTTAAATATTCTGAAATTTGTAAGATTAGTTGATTATGTAATAGTTTTTTTTTTTTATTGTTCATAGAATTAATTATAGGAGTTTATGAATAGAAAAAGGACAATTGAAGAGAAGTTTGTTGATAAGTTGTTGATAATAATTTTTAGAAAAAGTTTGGTATGTTTTTTTGAATTGAATTTTGTTAATAAGAGTTTTTAGAGAAAAACATTTTATATTGAGTTGAAAAGTTGTTGCGGTTAAAATAATTTTTGAAGATTTGAATTCGAGTTTATGTAGAAGTTATTTAAAAGTATTGATAATAAACAAAGATTAGTGAACGATATTATCGAGTTTATTTTACTGTATGGGTGACAGTGTTAAAAAGGAACAAAGAGGTTGTATTAAATGGAAGGAAGAATAAGTTAGTTATTAAAACGGAGTAACAAGAAATAAAAGCCAGAGAGTTAATGTGAGTGTTACTTATTTTAGACAAGTTGTGATCTTTAAAGAAAAAATTAAAATAAAAAGAAAAACTGTATTGAATGCCAAGACTATAAACTTTAAAATAAATAACAATATATTTCATTTCAAGTCATTATTAGTTTCGAGTTTTTATTTTCTTCATGGACATTCAAACCAATTCAGTCCTGAAAGAAAGAAACAGTTCACAATAATAAAAATTATCTAACATATTTAAAGAAGAGTAACATTATTATTTAATTTACTTACCTTCTAATACATTTTATTGTGTGGACGAATAATGGAATCTTTGATATGTGTTGTCCGAATGTCTTTGGTGCGGACTTAAGCAACCGGTGGACCAAACAGCGACGTACTGAAGGAGGTTGTCTTCATTAACAGAGGAAGACCGACTCTACGAAGGGTGTATGAAAGCAAGGAGGTCTGCGGAAAAGCAATAGGAAGTGTAAAGTTAAAAGGTTGTGGTGAAGTGAGGTAAACAAGAATAAAAAAAAAAAAGGTGGTAAACAAAAAAAAATAAGTCAAATTTGGAGATATTAAGAACATAAAACAAAAATTTTAATTATTAAAGAAACGAAAATTAAATGTAAAATTGTTTAAAAAAAAAATTAACTGTCAGTTTGATTGAAGTTGTCACGTGTTGATCAAGGTGGTCTTATTTAGGTTATCAATCAAATATCAGAAAATCATTACAAAATATTTATAAACATCAAAAATAGTTATTTATGCAACAAGTGAGTAAAGTGTATCTTTTTTTCACGAGAAGGAAAGTTTGCCGCACGAGCCGTAGGCGAGTGCGCAAATCCGCCGAGTGAAAAAAAAGTAATTTTACTCACGAATTGCATACAAAACTTTTTTCACGTTCGTAATAAAAATCAAGAACTACCTACTTCAATAACGGCTTTCTCGATGCGTCACATCAATGCGTTCTAATTTCTGACAAATGCCAGTGGCAGCCTCCTATGTGTTTAAATATTTTGCGTTAAAAAATGACACGTTATGATACTTTTTTTCACTCAAATGCGTGAAAAAATGAACCGTTATGGCACTTTTTTTCACGCTTCTATCGCGATGAAACAAACGCATCCTTTATAAACGAAAATTAATGAAAAATGTTGCACTTTTTTTCACGAACGTGAAAAAAATAAATTAATTCATTGATTCAATTCTCATGTACATGCATCACAATATGTTATTAACCTGTTAACAGCATGACCCTAGTTTAGCCGACCTCTGTTTGAACGTATCCAATTAGAATATATCTATTAACTGTTAATAGATCCCAAGAATAGAGCTATTGTTTTCAATATACATGCATCCCAATTTCTCCCTTGGTGAAAACCACTTCAAATCAAGTCAAGAATTGATTTTGGTCTCCTCAATCTTCATTAAACTTTTTCACTGGCAGTGAAACTATGTGAACAGTGATTCACCAAAGAAAAAAATCCAAATCATGATAGTACTTTGGCTTACCACTTATGTTTCTCGTTAGGTTGCTTTTTTTTTACTTTTTGCATTTTTGCTTAATTACCACAGTTTAACTAAGTAAACATTACCAGCTAGCTTCTTGGTACACTTAAGTATCATCTGGAGGGTATGTACATCAATGAATTAGCAAACTACAGACTACTTAACTAGGCAATTTACAAATTCCCAGAAATAATAAAAAAAAAACGTGTCAATATTCATTACATAAGGTATACACCTATATGGTAATTAATAAAAGGTACTTCCTTATGTTGTTTCTAATGATGTATACTTCACAACTGGTTTTGCTGTTTAATATAGACAATTCTTCACCTGAAGATGCTGTATTAAACGGAGAAACCGGTTGTGAAATATAAATCATTAGACATAACATGAGGACTTACCTTTTATTAATTACCGTAGTGTCAATATTATTTTTTTTATTAACCATGTAAAGTTTGATGTTAAGAAAATTATGAACCTGTGACGGCTAGTGACCTAACTTTACAGTGTGCACAAACTACGTGATCGTCGCTTGATTGTTTGAAATTGTCAAATTATACAGAAACAAATCGATCGAGTGGCAGTCATGTGGTTTGTGCAGACCCTGAAGTTAGTCACCAGCCACCCCTGTTATAAACTCTTTTTGTTTAATAGCTGGCTGTAAATCTCTCCAAGAAATAGGCATAAGAACAATTTGTTTGGAAGATTTAGGAGATGCTGAAGCAGCTGGTGAAGGTGGTACATTAGGCTTATGGAAATTTCAAGAATGTAAAACAAAACAAGAATGTCCACCAGCTGTTAATTTATACTCTGGATCAGACTGTAATATTGAATTATTTAGAACTGGAGTAATCAAAGCAAATGCACAAAATTTTGCAAGACAGTTAACTGATATGCCTTCAAATCTAATGACGCCCACAATTTTCACCCAACGGGTAGAAGAAGCATTTGCAGGGTTGGATGTTTGTATACAAGTACATGATGAAGAATGGGCAAAGAAGAAACACATGAATGCATTTTTAGCTGTTACACAAGGCTCATGTGAACCAGCTAAATTTATTGAACTTGATTATAACAAAGGAAACAGTGATGATGGTCCGTATACTTTAGTGGGCAAAGGTGTGACTTTCGATACGGGTGGAATTAGTCTTAAACCAGCTAGCAAAATGGATGAAATGAGAGGAGACATGGGAGGTGCAGCTTCTTGTGTAGCTGCTTTAAAAGCACTTGCTTGCTTAAATACCCAAGCTAATATTAAAGTACTGATTCCATTAACTGAAAATATGCCATCAGGAAAAGCAATAAAACCTGGAGATGTAGTAAGAGCGATGAATGGAAAAAGTATTTGTATAAATAATACTGATGCAGAGGGGAGATTAATTTTAGCTGACGCATTAGCATATAGCTGCTATTTTAAACCTAAATGGGTTATGGATGTGGCAACGTTAACAGGTATTATTAATTGTGAAATACATTAATTTAATAACTAAAAAGAATTTTAGGTGCCATGAGGGTCGCTTTGGGATCTGCTGCAAGTGGAGTATTTACCAATTCAGATCGACTTTATCAATGTTTAGAAAAAGCAGGCGCAGTAACAGGTGATCGAGTATGGAGAATGCCCTTATGGAATCATTACAAGAAACAAATCTGTGAAAATACTGGTTATGATCTTTGCAATATTGGAAATGCACCAGGTGGTGGTTCTTGCACAGCAGCTGCTTTCCTTCAAGAATTTATGCCTCCCAAAGTTGATTGGCTTCATGTAGATATCGCAGGTGTTTCGGGGCCAGAATCAAATATTCCTTATTTAGGAAAAGGAATGACAGGTCGTCCCACACGCACTATAATAGAATTTATTGATTCACAGACTCGAACATTTTGTTAAATTTAAATTTTATTTTTGTTATTTACAAGTCTAGTTTTTATATATGAATAAATATTAAAACTGTACTTATGTATATTAAAACTGGATTTATTGCAAGTGTAAAAACTACCTTTTTATTCCAGCTTTTATTGATTTGATTCGTCACTAATAAAATAATGAACCTTCCAATGAGCTATTTAAAAAAAATTTTTAATTATTAAAAAGACTAGTGTAGGCTTTCTATTATTGCCAAAATTTTGAAAATCCTCATTAATATCTCATATCCACTACAGTCAAGGACGTTGGCTAGCTAAATGAAAACAGATTTGACTGGAATTTATAGAAGATACTATCCAATAATAATTAAGGTTTTATATAAATTTTTTAATCCAACATTGGTAAACAGTAATAGCTCTCCAAATGCTTTTATTTTTTATAACGAAAACTAACCTGACATCCCGGTGTGCAGAGCCCCTAGAATTATCGTGCCCAAACCTTGGGCCTCACTGGAAAGCTGGCCCTGTCAATAAGCTGTCAAACGAATATTCTTATGAAAAGAAAATCCATTTTCTCTACAGAACTTAGTAAACCAAACAACTACATTGTATACACAAATGTTTCAACTGCCTTCAATGAATAGTAGCCATCTTCAGAATGCGATACAAAGCTAAAATTTACATGCTGGAGAGATTTTATTTTTTGTTTTAAATAAACGAATATGTTGTTTGATCAATTGTAAAATGAGACAGCTCCAAAAATTGTGATTCTAATGATTAGCTAAAATCTCTTCTTTTAAACCATCAATACCTTTCTGCAAAGTTCTTGGCAATAAACTATACCTTATAGGTTTTAGGAAATGACAAAAACTTCTCAAGTGAATAGAATACACTTTTATTATAATTATCACAAATTTTGATCATAATTCGGTAACGTTACATATCAACAAAAACATCAGATAATACTGACTACTTCTAGTTCTGTTTTTTAATTCCTATGTTAATTAAGAATTATAACTGAGATTATAATAATTGCAATCAGAGCTGTATTCCTAGATTTTCTTTTGGGTACATGCATATTGGTCTATAAGTGTTTATGAATTGATAAAAGGCAAGTTTATGCAAGATTCTAAGCACAATTTAATTCTATGTAGTATCAAGTGTCTAAATAAAAAAACTGGTCACCATATTAACATAACGTTCAATCATTAAAATCAGTTCCCAGTAGGTTATGAAAAAAAACCCATCTTTTAGCTTATTTCATTTCACAGCCTAATGAGAACTGAAATTTGAATGATCACACATTATATCATGTGTATAAAAAGTTTCCTTATCAAGTGACCTATGGAAACAAAATGATATGTCTGTAATTAATTCATTCAGATAGTCAAATTGTCGTTTTTGTCTTTACTACAATTTATTGGTTAATCATTTCAAATTAACTTCCAATTGAAAACTGATGTTGATAATAGAATAAAAATCATTTATTTTGAAAGTTTTATTTCCATATTTTGTTAATTTAATTAAAATAAATCTAGATATTTTGTTAGAAATGTCACCTAACATTTTATATCAGAAATCTGAAAACTAGTCCGAGTGCCCACCAAAGTTACATGACATATGATCTGACGAATGACTAACATCTGACATGTAACGTAAGATTAAACCAATGCAAACAAACCACTGCACGCCCATCGAACGGATGTGACTCGTAACAAGTCACATCAGCGTCAGATGAATGCAGCAGGTTACATTTTTGTCTGATGTCATTCGGACATATCTTGCAGAGTTGCGTACATTTCAAACAGTTTCTGTTTTAAAAACGAAAGACATTCCAGTGTTTAATATTCGTTTTGTCAGGTTAATAGAGGAAAATCGGTGTATTTATGATTTATGATTGAAATCGTTCTGGGTACATCGTTAGCTCTCTAAAAACGTTAAAAGCACCACGTTGTTTTACATTAACACGCCAATGAGGGTGAATCCAGTAATGTCGTTTAGCCTGTTTTGTTTCATTAACATTAATTAAATTCACTAGTGCAGGCATATCTTCATCTTCAGAGGACGACATTGCGATTGACTTCAATCAGTGCAGTAGGCGTTAAATCACTTACAAGTTACATCGATATCATATCACAGTCATATCAGAATCAGATCATAGGTCATGTTACTTTGGTGGGTGCTCGCCCTAACATCACTATCGAATGACACAGATTAATGATGCATGTGTCAAACTGGCAACATGTTTTTTAATTTTACTATCAACTTTAAGTAAATGGATAAGAAACTATGATCAAAAATTTTTTTTATCAGTTGCAGCTATAAAAACCAAAACTACTAGGTTGTATTATAAGCATTCAATTAAAAAGAAAATAGGTGTCTATTAAAAAATAATAGATAACCTGATGCAATTTTTTAGCTTAAGATGAAGATTATTGGTGGTTGCCATGGAAATTAGTATTAATTGAAGGCTTACTAGATCACTCCATCTACAACTACAATTTTTTAAATGGAAAGTACAGTTGTGACGGATATTTACAAATTTTATTTTTCAAACATCCCCGCATCCCCATCCAGTTATTATATATATTTTAAAGCCATGGTCAACTATACTTTCCATTTAAAAAATATAACTTTGAGTTACAGCACAGTTATGGAAAGGGGCTAGAAAAAAACAACTGATGGCATTGAATTCTACGTTAAAAAGTGCCTGAACAATGCTAAAATGATTTTGTTCTAGCTTCGAAAATAAAGGAGTTACAGCAAATTGAAGGAATTAGCCATTTTTTACTTTTTATCTAGGGAAAAAACAAAAGACAGCAGCTTATTTCTGGCAATAGTAATGGAATAAACATGAAAAAAGAAGTCACAAGTACCTAAGCCTTTTCATTTAATAATAAGAAAGTTACCTATTTAATCCCATTGAAATTGGACTACACTGTTTTTTTTAACAGTTGCAGTAGAAATTTATTCATATTTTAAATCTTAGGTGTTGTTAAAACAGTATGAACTATGTAGTGTTCATTATTATATTCATAATATCTAAGAATAAATTATATGCCATTTAAAATAAACGTTTAAAGATTTTGATAAAACTTTTGTTGAAACCTGTAAAACTAAGATATGTTATAATCTGGAATGAATTACACAAAATATCAATTTGGCAAAACGTTTATCAACAAAGCACCTTTGTTTAATAGTGTTCCATTAAAAACAATTGAATTGCTAAGGGCAAAAAAGACTATACTGCAATGCAAAAGCTATGTAATCCTCTTTTCAAACTTGGATTGATATATATTAATCGATCAGGATTTGTTATTGTCTGTGTCACAAGAAAAAAAAGAGATAGTAGTGAAACACCAATCATGATTCAGAATATTTCAGTGTATGTAATGTTTGGTACATGTACCTGATAAAATTCTTTCTTATGTATATGGCATATACCTTACATTAATATTGGAATACAGCTCTGATATAACACTCTTTTTGTTAAATTAAAATAAAAACACAATACTGACCTTCAAGTAGTTATACCCCATTCACCAACGATGATAGTAAAACGAAATCAATAATTTAGTTCAGCTTTTTGACATATGAAATGTCACTACCTGACATTTTATATTTTGTATAAATTGTATACATTTAACCAAAATTTAAAAAAGATTTTTTACATTAAGAGTTTAGACATCTTCTGATGTACATAATCAATATGTTTCTCAGAAGTACTACCTGTTGCTTGGCCTCGAAACAAACAAGAAAATTCCTGAAGTGCTCTGAGAGTAACATTTTGTGCCAACATGATACTCCTAATCTGAGCAGTCAATCAAGAACACATTTTGCTCGAGAGCAACCACCTGAAATCTGAAAATTAATATTATATGTATGTAAATTAGCATCATGAAAACAAGTATGTAATTCAACAATCAGGGTGTCAATCACTGTTTTTTAATTTTACTATCATCCTCAAGCGAACAAATAACAGATACACAAAAAACCTAAAACAAAAGGGATTAAAGAAAGGTTCCAATCTGTTTGAATTTCATAAGAGTTTATCAAATTGAACCTGGTTAGCTCGATACGTCAAAATAACCACGGAAACAATTGCTGAAATAATTGTATCTGTAGTAATGAGAGATCAGGTTAACCCAGGCGAATTTTTGTAAATGCCAATTGTATTTTAATTTGCGTGTTAGATATGACATTCCCCATTGTCAGATTTTAGTTAATAATAAATATACAACTTGTTGAAAGAAAATAAAAAACTATAGAAGGACAGCACTGCAAAGTTTAAATTGACAGAGCTGTGATTGTGACCATGCCATTGCTTGCATGTAATCATCATCATCGAGAAAAAATAAGTTTTTAGTTTTATATCTATATTGCTTTTCCTTCATATTCAACAACTGTAACAGAAAATTCAATTTGATAGCATTTAATTTTTGTTTTGTCACGTCTCTTGTTAAAATAGATTTATAATATAAAATTTTGTGATTGACACAGAAAAGAAAAATAATGAATGAATGAATACATCTCTGCCAGATGATGTGTACCATTAAAGATGTTTGCCATTCCTTTTTCTCTACTGGCACACCTATGTACGTATATACGCTGTGCTTATGCCTCTTCTATAGTTTTTTATGTTCTATGCTACTTGTCAAAATTTTCATGTAATATAGGGGACACAATATCTGAAGATTAAAAAACAAAATTTAATATTTAAATTTTTAAGAAGTTATTCAAGTAATTCTCTAAAGAAAATGTATTAAGAAAATCTCAAAAAAAGTTACAACTACTTTCTTGTTAGGCATTTTGCAGAATTAAGATTGTGGGTTAGAGGGTTACTGTTAGTCACATTAAATGCTGTGCATACTATAGTAACTTCAATTATTTAAATGTGTTTAATATTTAACGTAGGCTTATAGGTACGGCAGTTATCATTTAAAAGATACCAAAATACTTGGCAATTATTTAATATTATTATTAACTTAGTATTATCAATTTCCTATATTCTGTGGAAATTTTGACAATCTGCATATACTTAATGAAACACAAAACAACATTATAATCTTGAGAAATACTGAGAAAACGGTAGCATGCAAATAAACTCACTAAAGATTATTAAAGTATGTGCAGCGATAATTAACAATTGCTAAAGATGAGCTTATTTTTAAAATACATTTAAATGTGAAACTTTAGATCTGAAGATTTTAATTTTTACATTTTACGATTAATACATTTAAGCTTCAATATCCATCCACCATAGCTGGACAATCAGTGCCTAATAATCCATTAATGTTATCTTTTACTAAAAACTCAATATAACAAGCAGTTCATAAACTTCATCTATAAAGATATAATAAACTTACAAAATAATCACCAGATAAGTATTACTTATTTAATTTAATTTAATTAAGTTCTCTAAAAAATATATAATCTATTATGAATATTCATAACATTTACGCATGTCATCTTTGGTACAAAAAAATTATAATTCTGTAAAAAGTTTTAAAAACCTAACACAATAATTGTGGAACTGATTGTCATCTAAAAATGCCTGGAATGAAACTTTTACAATAACACACTATTCTAGTCCACGGAATTCCCCAAGAAAAATTGCAGTGTGTCATGTGCTAGGGATCTTCCCTAGCTACGGGAGGGGGTTTATGGGGATACATAATCGGGCAAGGCCCCGCGGCCACGACCTCTGCCTCTACCCCTTCCTCTGCCACGCCCCCTCCCGCGTCCGCGTCACCTTCGTCCATCCGTCATACCTGTAACTCAGTTAAAAAATAGAAACTAAAAATATCACTCCACAAAAACTTGGAAATTTACTAACAAAATTTAAGTTACGAGATAGTTTAACAATTTACCTATGTTGCTTGTAGTTTTCTCTAAATATGCTAAAGGTCCCTGCAATAGTCCACCCTGTTGAGGAAAAGGGGCTCTGGGTCCACCCAAGCCTTGCTGTTGCATAAACATAGCTTGCTGAGGTGACATCATTCCTGGTCCAACACCAACACTGCTGCCACCCATTCCGGGAGGAACCTACAAAAAGAGAACAAAATAAACCTTGTTTTAGTGGAATTAATGGAATCCTTTTACATGGCTGAATAGTATTAATTATCTATACGTACCCTCTAAAGGTTTAACTTAATTAAAAATAAATTAGATAAAAGATATAGCACCTTGATTTCATTTAAATATTTTTCTTTGCAATTTGTTTGTATCAATTTTTTGTTTTTGTAATAAAAAATTACAATTTGCCAATAAGAAAGAATTTTATATAAATAAAACTGCAGTTTTCTCCATTAAAATATTTATTTAACTAACTTACAAAGATTCTCAAATGTTAGTTGAAATTAAAATAAGGCCAAATATAAATTTAGTACTTATGGAATAAATTTTAAATTGTAAAGCTTAATAATTTTGTAATAGTACAATCACCTACACAGATTTACAATAGTGTATACATATATAATTGTCATTAGTCACTGATAACAATCACTAAATATATCTATTAAAAGGCACATTTGAGCAAACATCTGCTAGCGTATACTATAATCAGTAGGGGGTACATTGACTTATTTAAAAGAAAATGGGTATCACACGTTGTACTTATTAAATATTGCAGTTTTATACACCCTGAGAGTTAGTAAACAGTCAAAACATAACTTGAAAGCAATATAACTAATAATTCCACCTATTCCCTGAAATTAGTGATAAAAGAATATATCTATTAGAAAACTACATGATATGAGAGAGCATAATCAATATATGGCATGTTTAATATTTCAAAAATATAATAGACTAAATATACATCTGCTTTACTTTTATTTCATAACAGTCTTGTCTCGAAGAGCCTTTTATGTAATTAAGAATATAAGCATTTTATCGTTCCAGATAATTCTTTACTTGACGTAAAATCAACTTACTTTACAAAACAAGAACTGAACAGCTTTTTTCTTTATTTTTTGTTTCTATTCAAATATTTACAAGAATAAGCTCTATATGCATGCAAAAAAACGTGTTTCAATTAAAGGGACCGAATTCTTCCAATATAACATTTAATTTTTATTAAATAAATTTTAAGATTTATTATGAACGGGTTGGTATTTACTTTTCTTTCAAAGAATTAATAGAAGAATTCTAACATAATTACTAAAATGGGTCAAGGTTTAACAATAAGTTGTGCAATTTTGTTAATCTTGGAAATCATTATCATATTATGATCAATTTGCATTTGATTCTGCACAATAGGGAAATAACAGTATGGTTTAAGAAGTTTGCAATAAATGGGAAAAATTTTAACTAATTGCTGTATGGGAATAAAAACACTACAGCAAGTTGGTGCATGTCTGAAATCGAAGAATCGTGAAAAGTAATATACAAAGAATAAAGAATATGCAGGGCGATTTATTATCTCCATGACAAACTTTGGAAGATGAAAGCTTATTCAAATTTAAGAAAAAATGTTTTTTTTAATAGTGTTTTGTCTCTGTCATTTTTCAATATGTGTTGCTAGGAAGCACTCCAGAGCAGTCAATCGAACCTGCTATTAATAACATTGCTCTATTTTTAAAATTAAGAGTATACTATTCTTGGGTTACTTTCAATTTTTTGTATCTCCCCTATATGCTCTATGGTTTTTTGCAATTCTGATTAGATTAACTTCGATTCTGCAGTAATTTCGTTTCAGTACAATTGATTAAAATTTTTCAGATTTGTTACAAACTTCTTGGCCACACTGTATAATCTGTTCACATTGGTTTTACATGAGACCTAGCTAGGGAAATGTGACAATTTGAATTGTATGAATGGGATACAAATGTGTAAATAAGATTTTTTTATTTTGAATTGATTTGACATACCTTTTTTCTTAATTGAAGGTTATGTTGCCAGATACTTTTCAAATTTGCAAAAGCATTGTCTTTAATTGACATAATTACAAACTAGATAAAAAATGTAAGAAAAGGAACATTCTATTTAATTAATTTTCTTTACCATAGACCCACAAAAGGTAATTTCTGCTATCAAAAGGAAACTGCTAAAAATGCCACCTGGGAAGCACAGTAAGGCAATGTGTTCAATACACAATACAGACAAATTACTTGGTATTGCTCCGTTTCAATTGGTAATATAAAAATTTACAGCTACATATCCGACGATCGGTTGAAAACTAAACATGCCGCAAAAAATATAATTTTAGGTTATAAATCAAATTAATGTAATAAATGGATAAGATAGATAGATTTAATCACACTATACATTTATGTATTTTTAAATTTGTTAATGTATGTTTAGATTGTAATATTCTGACCGAGAGTCAACATCTACTTGCATTTGTTCAATTAATTTGGATCACTCCAGAATTAAACTTTATATTGCATTGAACATATTAATGGTTTTCAATATAACAAAGATGTAGCTTCACTGCTTCCATCTTAACTCAAAAACATGGCCATCCCTGGTCTAAAAACAATGTGAAAAATTTAATTGCCAATCTATTTCAATTCCCGCTTCTCACCATTTTCAAGAGAAATTTTGTTAGTAGTCATTTGGGTAAGTGCTGGACTTTCCTTTTAACAAACAAAAAATAGTAAATTACACAAAGATTTTAAAAAATTGAATAAACTATACTGGTAACAAATTAACATTAATCAACATTTGCACTTTTTAAATTTCTAATACTACACTTTTAAACTTTAAATAAAATGTTCGAAGAATTCAGCACTGACTGCTGCAATCATAAATTCTTTTTGCATTTTAGCCAATACTCTGAATGTTGCATATCAACACTCTGCTATCTAATTTTGTAATTGATAATTTTACTATTTTTTTCTTTTTTTGTTAAAATAAAGTTTATCTATCTAGCCAAATTTAAATTAATTCATAAACACATGGTATTTCCCTATGGTGCCGAGTCAAACACATCACCCTGTTTACAGTTTTGAGTACTGTTTGTAGGGTAAACACCAAGATCTTAATAGTAAATAGAGTGCATATGTCTAATATAAACCTGAAACCAAAACTGGCACAAACAAATCTGCCCTCATCATGGCCGATGTGGACATAACTGGCAAAATCAGAGAAGTTTTTACAATTTACATATGCTATGAATTAGAAACACTGGTTTTTCTTTTTATTTAGGTAGCAGTAGTAAATGTCAATTTAATTAGACTATTTACAGTCACATGGTTTAGTGAATTCATGAAATGTCCCTGTTGATCTTGTTCCTTTGAGAATTATTACATTCAGGCATTAAACACTTTCATTTTTTTTGCAACCATTCAAACCATAACCGAGACTACAATACAATTACAAATTTAATATCTAGAACAAAAACTTAATGAGATTTGCAAAATATAGGTCAATACTTATGGTACCTTCAATATAGCATGAAGAGGCCATAGTGAGAAACATTACGTACACTCTAGTTACTATTAAGATCTCGGTGTAAATTGGTTGTATTTGCAAAAATCATGAATCAATAGTTGGCGCTTTTGAATGAAAAGGGGATGCACAATTGATGCAAATATGTAGCAATAATATGTAAATAAAGTGTGAATACAAAGGAAATAAGTCTGTATAAATCTTCAAGTTGTTTTGACAGTATACCGGCTGATGTAATAACTGACCTAAACATAAGTTTATAAGCAGTCTCTTTGATAGCGTTTTCATTTGCGTTTCTATTAATGTTTGCGTTACCATATTTGTTAAAGTCAACTGTGAATCTCCCTTTAAGTGATATTTCCAATTTTGATGTCAGACGTTGCCCACTTTGTGACAATCGCCAATATCAATGATCATGATGTCAACAAAATTGCAGAACTTCTTATCATTAAACCTTCACTTTCTTTAGTAATAACTACCATCATTTAACAGTAAAATAATATAGTATACATATAACTGTAAAATAATTGTACTTTAGACAGAAAACATAACATTTTGTTTTCCCTTTATGATCACACAGACATTACTAATATTTTAAAGATTCAAAATTTAAATAATAATTAACCCATTCGTGTCTATGATACACCCCTGTACATCAAAGATGACTGTCCGCTGTAACCAGATGATGTATCATCTCATTATTCTTATTAGTCAATTACTAAATTTCAATATATATAACTTATGAAATCTTTAAAAATCACACTTTTATTAAAGGGGTGGGATGTTCTATTTTGTATGCACAAAGGGATTACCCACTATTAAATAATTTTTAGAAATTCCATTTACAAAAATATTTAATCTTTATTTCTAAACTTGTTTTGAAAACACAAAATTAGATTGTAAGGTGGTACCACGATCCAAACTTCTTGTCGATTGCATCAAAGAAACACCAGAAGTTCAATCAAAGCAATAATCTTTGCACACCGTTACACAAAATATGAATATACAGTGTATATTATACACACCAATCGACATAAGAAATAAGATTATCTGATTTTACTGAAAAAACTGGATTTACTATTCTTTTTACTAACTGTACCTACCCTCAAATTATAATAAAAAATATGCTGAATATACCCATTAAATCTTCATTATGTCCTGTGTGCTAGGTATATCAGACAATGTTACAGATTCGGCAGTCAGTATTGTTAATGTATTTCTAATACCAAAAACAGAATATCTAATTTAAAAAGTCACTACTTGAATGTATCTTACAAATTTCTTTTATCATCTTAACAATTTCATTTTTCATCAAATCTAGAATTATCTCTATTTTTATGGAATTTGGAAATTTTGTTTTATATTTTGACCAAATATAAGCAACAGATAAATAAAAATTTAACATTCAAGGCTCATTGAAATATCCTATTATTTAAGTGATCACTTATAATTTTTCAATACATGCAGAAGAGCAAATAATAAATTAATCTGTGAAACAAAACAAAATAATAAAAACTAAGCAATAAGAGGATTGTGTCTATGCTTTTTTCTGACATATTTATAAGAGAGCACCATTATGTAGTCATTTATCACTATTAGCTAGATATTTTGAAAAGAATGACAACCAAAATGCTATTTAACAAGAAAAATCTGTTTTTTATAATTGAACTGACTAGTAGGTACTTATTAGAGCTTCTAAATAACAATTCTGAGTTTTGCAGTTTATCTTTGTTATTCTTAGAATTGTTAGAATAAAAACTTGTGAAAAAGCCAATTAGCCGTTACAAGTTTATTTTTCCAGAAATTTTTCAATTACAAATTAATATAGTAGACTGTGAACGTCATATCGTTCATATATAATTTGCAAAAACTTAATTCAGCATTGCTTGCAAAAATATTACTAACTTTCAAAGTGATCATTATTTAAAAATTCTAACTGCAGAAACTAATATCTATTACTTTCTGTTAGTTACACCCATGTGCTTTAATAACTCATTGCACTTTGCATTAATTGTACCTACGAGATCTAACTCATATTGTACAAATTGCCATGGCAATCCATGTGAAATGAATGAACAGATGTCTTAAGGACGTCCCCAAGCAACAGTGCCCTCTTTCACATTTGCACAGAAATAAAAAAATAATACATAATGATATTAATAATAATAAATCACCGTTACATTCTTATACTGATGGAGACATGAGTTGTTTACGTTGGGTTTTAGTGTTTTGGGAGTATTTTCTGATGTTACATATATATTTCATATTTTTAACAGACCATAAACAATGACCTGACAATTAAAAAATAGTAAATTTTTGAAGAACGAATACCACTTGCTGTAATTTTCTTTACAGGAAAATATTTGTCATATTTTCAATTAATCATTCTCAGTTTTTCAAAACAATCCTAAGAAAATTACCATTGTTATATCATAAAACATTCGTTTCAACATAGTTCGGTGTATGTATGTTAAAAATGCAGATAACAGCCAAAATCTACAAATTTAGTGCCACAAGGGCTATTGAAATTTTTCAATGTATAAACGACATTAATAAATATTTCAAGAAAAACTTTAGAAAATTTATTTTCTAGGTATGTTTGCTTGGGAACATCCTTAATAGTTGTAGAAAAAATACATCGATTTCATAACTTCCCAAATGTGCAAAAAATATTGTGTCCCAACTTTTAAACAATGATGAGAATTTTCATATTTACGAGTTCTAGCAGTTATTAATTTTGTAGATTATTTTACTAGTATTGTTATTTAGAAACTCCATTAGTATGGATATTGTTTTCAATATGTAGAATCAGCCAAGGTTTTTCTTTGTTATATACAAAAGCAACACAAAAGGATGAGGAAATAAAAACTATAAACAAATCTAAAAAATTATCTATCTACAACAAATAATCATGCGCTTGAAGAGATCAACGACGGTCTACCTGCATCTGTTGTTGCAACTGCTGCATCTGTTGTTGTTGTTGTTGAAGTTGCATCTGTTGTTGTTGTTGCATTTGTTGCAGCTGTTGTTGTTGCATTTGCTGTTGCATAGTAGGGGACATGCCTGATACCATCATTTGATTAGGAGTTTGATTCCCAGGCATGGATCCTATTGGTGATTGAGGAACAGATCCTCCATTATTTATTATATTCTGTGAAGAACTGCCTTGAGCGGGACTTTTAGCATATCCTTGAAGATCGGCTAACAAATTCTGCCAAACTGCAATCTTTTCATAGTGCCGTTTTAAGAGTTCTTCTTTGCGTGCCAACTCTAATCGTAATTCATTGATATCTTCTTTAACAACCATTTCAGGTTTCAAAGCAGACAAAAGAAAGCGCTTTTGCAGAAAAAACGCTTCCATTTGTCGCGCTAAATCAATGAATCGCAAAGTGGTTTGTTCAACTTCAGTTCGTATATCATCTTTATCTGTGCTTCCAACGGCCTCCTCTTTTGTTAAAACATTCAAACAGTGCTACAACAAAAAATAAAATTATTCATAGTGCATAATACATACTGCATTTTGAAAGCTATCCTCTCCTACCTGGAATGCCTCTTCAAATTCATCTACTAAGTTTCCACTACCATTTGTTGGGGTGGCCATAGCAGACACGGGTGGTGATGCAGAGGCTTCCTTCATTGATGTACTTTTATACAATAAAAAATAAGCATCTTACATAATTTTCCAAGTTAAGATTTATTTAATTAATATTACTGATTGTTACTACACATTTCACTAAAAGTAGATTTATAGACGCGACGCTAATAATACACAGATTTACACATCCAGTTACATGCTAATAATACCAACCTGATATTTATATTATTTGCAATTATTTGTAATTGACAATTGTAGACAATTGAATTGAATAAGTTGGTAGTTGATGATAGTGCTTACACTGTTGTCAATATGGTAGAATTGTGGACTTTCTAGAGATTTTTTAAAGTTAAAAGAAAGGTTAATAAATAAAAGAGAGAGTTGTCGCACACTAAACGCCAAACACCCCGCTAACATTAAAATGACGTCATTCCTCACCGTAAGGGCGCGTTCGAAAATACGACAGGATGCTTAAATTTCCTTTACTGTCAGTCGTTCGAAAAGGCCCAAAATCACCTCAAATCCCTTATCTATGGCTTTTGTATAGATCCAGGGTGTACGCTACTGCTACCCATCCAAAATGATGGTTAAGATTTACCCGACATGCGTAATAATAATAAGGTACTTTCGTTGGGAGATGAATGATAGTCATGTTTATGTTTTCATTAATCTTTCGCGCCAAATTGTGTATAAAAAAGTTAAATGATTGGTTGTGATTACTTGATGTTTACCAAACCGTTCGAAAACATCGACACTCTCGCATTAGCTCTGCAGCGCCCATCCATTACCGGCAACCTACCTTTACCCTGACTTTTCGTAAACGCCCTAAATATTTTAGCGCGTTGAATTAAAAGTAATATCTAATTAGAATTGTAGACTTCGTGCGGTCTTAAAATTACATGTAAACTCAACTCATAAAATAATGACGCTAGCGTCGGTATAGTAAACGTTAAGTTATATAAGAAATGTCTATTTTATAGAAAAAGAAAGAGACGGACTTTGTACGGGTTCTCAACTGTCGTATAATCCTCGGTCAGGTAGAAACCTTGAAAACTAATTGTAAAGTTATAAATTGATTATAAACAGGAAAATGGATTTCTAGAATATTTGCTCCCACTTCTAGTTTTAATGGTTTTACAAATAATAATTTCAGATTTTTGTCTTTGAAAATGAATATAAGATAGAAAAAGATTGAAAAAAGATTATTTGACTATTTGATTTAAAGAAAACGAAATACAAAACCCTTCCATAAACGTTTTATAGATGACAGTTATGGTTACATACAGGGTGAATTTTTTCCGATGTTTAGTATGGGGATCTCGGCTTGATCTCGGAAACTAGCGGAGATAGAGAGACGATTAAATGGGAAAAGAATTACAGTTTTACGAGCTTAATTTAATGAGCTTTTTGTTTTTTTTTGGAAAAAATGCATGACTAACTAGATATCTCGCAAAAATAATTTTTTTGTTATTTCGTTCAGTGCCTATAGCTCTATTATTATTGACTTTAGAAAAAATGTGTAAAGGAAAAAGTTGTAGTAATTATGTGCTTAATAATACAGTCTAACCGAATTTTTTATTTAAGCTATAATGTTTGAGTTATGACACAAGCTTGTGTTTTTTCTAATGGAAACCATAGTCGGCCCTTTTTCAACAATTCTAACGATATACCACTTGACATAGTCAGTTTTATAAATAAATAAATTATGGTCTTTTTTTCTTTTCATTTTCGAAGTGTTCAAGTAGTACGTTATGGAAACAATTGATAGATGTGCATCGCGTTTAATAATAAAATCAAGTTAGTTATTAAAATTTTTCTTTTAATTTCGAAATTATAAACAGTAAATGTTTAATTTTTTAATATATAATAGAAAATTGCTTTTTTTGTGTATAAGATAAAATTTCTTGATGTAAAAATAATTGTTTTAAGGTGGTTATACTTATCTTTGATATGAGGTACGTTCATTTATGTTGTTCTTAAAACTCGGAGTACTCCGCTTGTTGTAAAAGCCGTTCGTTTTTTGTGATCGAGTTAACAGAGTGCGCTATTGTAGCGTTCGTTTTTTACAGGACGAAGTGAAAGGTACAAACTCTTAATGCACCGACTGAAAAGGTTGTGCGTTAGGAGTTTATGGAAGCACAAGCGGAGTTGCCAAATTTGCAAACATCCAACACAATTTCTCCGTCACTTTTTTTAATGTTGTTTAATCTCTTCACAATAATTTTAAAAATTCCATACACCCTTATTCATTTGTAAACAAATGTGAGAAAAACATGTATAAATTAATATGCGGACAAATTTTACTTTAATTTGGCAACCTTGCCCAGAAGAAACAGAAAACAAAATACCTATTATAACCCCAATTCTCAATTGTTACAACTGTGTTAATTAAACAAATATACCTACTTTAGTTTTGTAACACAACAGTGTAATTGAAATTTAAATTAATTAAGATTATTGTTGAGGTTACGTCTACAACTTTATTTGTTTACGTTCTACGACTCCAAATGATGCACCGTTTCGTTCTTTTATTCTGAGAAACTCTGTTTACTCTGTGTATTACGTGATCATTCGCTCCACTCGCAACGCTCCGGCTCCTAAACAGAACACCGAACATACCTATGATGACACTACTAAAAATTAAAAATTTAAAAATGCTCCTTCCGCAAATTATATGTATACATGTGTTCGCACTACGCACCTATTTCATCACTCAACGCAGTGCAAAACAGACTAAAATAATCGTTTGCCTTGGCGATTACACGGCAAACTATGCTACTGTGATATTTATGGTTAAACGGTCAATGAAAATTTAATGCAGACTCGAGCACCCACGTAACCGGTGAAGTTAGCGATTACTCGGGGTTAAGTCCGTACCAGTACATGCTGTCTGCAGTGTGCAAATTTAAACGATTTGCGGGGCCTTGGCGTTAATTAAATATTATAAAACCTTTTCGTTTTTATATAAGTATAGTAAATATGTATAATATTAAAATTAAAATATTATTTTTCCTTAATAAGTTAAAAAAAAGTATTTTCTTCTTTTCTCAACTGTAATCGCTGATTACAACGTTCACATTAACGCTTCGCCACTGGATGCAACGAATATTGGATTTCCCACATTCGCGAATGCGAATGCGAATATGTATTCATCTCTAGTATTCGCGAATGCGAATGCGAATGCGAATACGAATATCGGCTTTTCGTATATGGCGTCAAAAGTATGCGCCCACAAACTCATATTTTGATAGTGCGTTTTGAACCGACCATGTTTAAACCGAAAGTAGTCGATACTGAACGAAGTAAACAAACCGATGGTCGTTGGCGAAGTTAGCTGCTAATAGTTTATTCGTAAAGATTTGTTTTGATTTGAGGTTAGGTTATATTTATTTGTTGAATTTCTATAGAAACTGTTAAAATATTATAAATCTTAGCAGTTGCATTGTCATTTCATAAATATTTTTGTTTTTCATTGCCAAATACATTCGCAAAATATTCGCATAATTTCTTGCGAATATCAAAAAACATGCGAGTATTCGCAAATGCGAATATTCGTTACATCACTAATGCACATAATAAAATTAAACAACTAATGTGACTAACACAAAAGCTTTTGTCCTAATTTTTTGTTGTAAATCGTCTCCGTTATTCAGAAGCAGGAAATTTCTACTTTGGACGAAGATGGCTTTTCTTTGTACATTACGCCCATTACGCCACAGTTTATACCTTACAGAATCAGTTGGATCACTCAGAGCGGTTCTTTTGATCTTTCTTGTTCCTGGTTTTCTGTCTGCGCACGCTAAACTGTAGACCGCGCGCTTGTAGGGGAGGTTATAGATGTAATTGCTTTTCAAATTTCACAACTAATGTAACTACCAACATTGAACAATTTCACTAATTCATAATACAGAATATGCAAGTTGATTTCACTCAAATAATGCAAGCTTTTATGAGATTACTTCTTTGAAGGTTAAGGTTAGGTTATGTACCCCTCTACTTCTGGACAGAAAATAGTGGTCTGCGCATAGACTGCGAGTTTCTTGAAGTGGAAGGCAAAATGTAGGGAGTGATCAAACTGATTCTGCAAGGTATAAACTGTGATTATGCTTATATTATTTTTTTCACGTTCGTGAAAAAAAGTGCAACATTTTTCATTAATTTTCGTTTATAAAGGATGCGTTTGTTTCATCGCGATAGAAGCGTGAAAAAAAGGGCCATAACGGTTCATTTTTTCACGCATTTGAGTGAAAAAAAGTATCATAACGTGTCATTTTTTAACGCAAAATATTTAAACACATAGGAGGCTGCCACTGGCATTTGTCAGAAATTAGAACGCATTGATGTGACGCATCGAGAAAGCCGTTATTGAAGTAGGTAGTTCTTGATTTTTATTACGAACGTGAAAAAAGTTTTGTATGCAATTCGTGAGTAAAATTACTTTTTTTCACTCGGCGGATTTGCGCACTCGCCTACGGCTCGTGCGGCAAACTTTCCTTCTCGTGAAAAAAAGATACACTTTACTCACTTGTTGCATAAATAACTATTTTTCACGTTCGTGAAAAAAAGTGCAACATTTTTCATTAATTTTCGTTTATAAAGGATGCGTTTGTTTCATCGCGATAGAAGCGTGAAAAAAAGTGCCATAACGGTTCATTTTTTCACGCATTTGAGTGAAAAAAAGTATAATAACGTGTCATTTTTTAACACAAAATATTTAAACACATAGGAGGCTGCCACTGTGAGTGGCCTACGGCTCGTGCGGCAAACTTTCCTTCTCGTGAAAAAAAGATACACTTTACTCACTTGTTGCATAAATAACTATT
>VTPC01007884.1:79640-112557 GCA_011009095.1 Ignelater luminosus
GTCAAGTTATTATTTACACCCCTTTTATTTAAAGTGATTATTGCGTGTCAAAATTCGGCAGATAATAAAGAACCGTTTTTCTTGACTGTTTTTTGTTTAAAATAGTTGTTTCTTTTACTATTCATGCAGAATCTATAAAAAATTGTACAGACACTTTGAACCAGAAATATATGATATAAACAAATCTATGACGATCATAAAAAAATAGGACCAGCTCTATTTTCATCATATTTTTGGGACTTGAGCATGCGCAATGAAATAAGGCCCCACAATCTTTATCTCTCCTTTGCGACCATTTTTTAACCCATACTCGCCCCTTTCTCACTTTTTTTCTCCTAAACGTGTCCCTTAACACCATGATCGATGCTACTAGATGCTACACTTGCACCAATTGAGAGCTTTTCATCCAAAGGCATTTTAATCATACAGCGTACTTAACAGATGGATAGGTTATGTTTATTTTCATTACGTGCTATCATAAAAACAATGTTACCAATACAGAACTAGATAAAGTGTAAACTACGCACCATTAAAGTAACTATTTAATTCCATCAACTGCGCAAGATCGTATTCAATACGAGTATGACCATCTAATATGAAATAGTTGCTACCTAATTCTTTGTCATAATAATATTGAATATCATTTTTGAACAATTTTTCTTGTTAAAAGAAATGATGGTCTAAAAGAGGCTTAAGAATTTCGCGGAAATGTGACAGTGCATTCTCGTTAAACAAATGACGCTGACTGAGACCGCACAGGTAAGAGAAGAACCATCGACTTGCTTCTAAAGAAAATATCTTTTTGAAAAAAAATTGAAAGTTCTCAACCTAGGCAATAAAAAGTTATCACCAAATTTGTAGTG
The DNA here is from genome assembly GCA_011009095.1 of Ignelater luminosus. Classification (NCBI taxonomy): domain Eukaryota; kingdom Metazoa; phylum Arthropoda; class Insecta; order Coleoptera; family Elateridae; genus Ignelater; species Ignelater luminosus. Next base: position 80,504 of record VTPC01007884.1, read on the forward strand.
CGACATTTTTGTTTAATACACTTACAACTTACTGATGAAGACCAAAACCATCTCGGAATGTGACTTATAGTCACAAAACATGCCATACCAAAAATTATAAAAATCGATCAATTTTTCCACGCAAAATTAATTTTTTTTTTTCAAAAAACTATCATCACGCCTTGTACCGACTTAATGAGACGATTTTGGATATAGGTAAGTTGGGTTGAATCTTCTTATTTTTATCCCAAGAGTCTGTAGTTAAGCTATGTCCCAACCTTTTGGAGACACCCTGTATATTATACATTATTGTAATGGGCTAATGGCCTTTTATATTACCTAGTTTATTGTTAAAATTACAGTTAGACATATTGATAGAAGAATGGTTTATTTTATGATACTTCGAGCAAAGGTTTTTCTTTTACATCAAAGAAAATTAAAATCGGCCAAGCAAAGGTTCTTCTTTTACATTAAAGAAAATTAAAATCGGCCCAGCCGTTCGTCAATTAGAGCCAAAAATGTATTGATTAATATTAATTAATACATTTCTATCTTTAATTCACGAACGGCTGGGCTGATTTTAATTTTTTTTTATGTAAAAGATTGAAAATTTTATACCCTTTAAATGATATATCACACATGGGGTAGTGCCATTTAAAATTTTGGGAAACTTTTTTAGCATGTGCGATCATATTTTGACACTAAAAACACTTACTGAAAAGTGTACTGAATATAACATGTCCCTATATTTGGCATATGTGAATTTCAGAAAAGCTTTTGACACGTTTGAATTATGGGCAATAGAAAAAGCTTTACTGAATAGCCGAATAGATCACAGATATACACAAATGATATGATCAAATACAAAAAGACAACAATGGTCAAACAAATGAACGAATGTACTAGAGATGTATGTTGAACTTGCTGGTTTCAACACTTCTTCTTATTAAATGAGTAATAATTGAAACAAGATATTACTTAACTATTTATTTTAACTAAACGGAAAACACAAGTGGACTGTATGATTTACAAAATACAAGTGATGCAACAAACTGCAGGACACATCTGTACCTGCTTCGGACCCTTAGGCCCTACCCAGCGGGATGACCGGAAACAGAAGCAACATGCCCCCGTACTTAATTACTGAGGGCGGTGAAAAACAGACCCAACATGCCCCCGGACCTTGAAAGCTCCTGCTTTCAATAAAAACAAATTTTACAAATTAACATGTGTTAAAGTATAACATCAACAAATAAATAATATAAGAAACGAATGTAGAGTTAATGCAATGATTGTTTATGATGCACAACACAAACTTTCACAAAACTTTATACTTGATCGTTCGGGAGAGAGCATAATTTGGAGAAGGCACGCTTGACGATGCCACTGGTGGTTTTCACTGTCGCCACTCTATTGATGTTGTCCTTCCCAGGATGAAGAGCAATAACTCGCCCTAACTTCCATAACAAGGGCGGTTGATTGTCGGCCTTCAAGAGGACGAGATCACCTTCATGCAGGGAACCTCTGTTGACGAGCCACTTGGATCGAGTCTGGAGATCGGACAAATATTCCTGGTACCATCTCCGCCAAAAATGCTGTAGGATTTGTTGAACCCTTTGGAACTGACTTAATCGATTTTTCGGAACCGCAGAAACATTCGGATCGGGTACAGACACCAATGACCTTCCAATTAGAAAGTGAGCAGGAGTGAGAGAATCTAGGTCATCAGGGTCAGTTGATAAGGGACACAGCGGTCGTGAGTTTAAGATTGGCTCTACTTGCGCGAGAAGAGTATACATCTCTTCAAATGTTAATGGGGCGTTACCAGCTACGCGCCTTATGTGATATTTTACAGATTTGACGCTGGCTTCCCATAAGCCACCAAAGTGTGGTGCATGCGGGGGAATGAAATGCCAATTTACCTCCAGATTGGAAGCTTGTGCAGGTATAACCTCGAGGTTCTTTCTCAAAAACGTGCCCAATTCCTTTAATTCAGCATTTGCACCAACGAAATTAGTTCCGTTATCCGAATAAATGTCACGTGGTTTGCCTCTGCGAGCGCAAAACCGGCGCAACGCTAGCAAGAATGATTCAGTTGACAAATCCGTTACTAATTCTAAGTGAATCGCCTTTGTAGCGAAACATATAAAAACGGAAATGTAGGCCTTAAAAAGCTTACACCCACGACCCTTTTTATTTTTAAGCATTATTGGGCCGGCGTAATCGACGTCCGTAATGAGAAATGGCTGTGATGGTTAGATTCTAGAGATGGGTAGATTGCCCATGATGGGATTTATCTGCCTTGGTGAAGCACGAAAACACTTAACGCAATAGTGTACCGTTTGACGGGCCAAGCTTCTACCTCCAAGGGGCCAAAAAACTTCACGAACGCTAGCTAATAACATCTGGGGACCAGCATGTAGCAACTGTTCATGCCTGCGCGAAAAGATTAGCTTAGTCAGACAATGTTTGCTGGACAAGATTAGCGGATGTTTTTTGTTATAATTATAGAAGGAATTCTGGAGGCGTCCTCCCATACGCAACAAACCTTCCGAGTCTGAAAAAGGATTCAAATTAAGTAATCGCGAAGTGCTTTTTAGAGGTTTTCCATTTTCTAGCAAATGGATCACAGTTTGAAATAATTCTGCCTGAGCAATTTTTACCAAACGCCTCTGGGCGGTCTGAATTTCACGAAATGAAATTGGTTGGACGTTTCTGTCACCTAAACGTTTGCGGCAGTTTTCTGTGAATCTCAAGCAGTACGCTACTATGCATTCCAACTTGTTGAGGTTGGAATAATTGGCGAAGGGAAACATTGGTAGGTCAACCGTTAGCATACTGACAGCATTACCCTTCAAGTCGGGTAGAACAGGAGCTTGTACAGGTGGTTTAGGCCAGGACTCTTGAGGTAAGGAGAGCCACGCAGGGCCTGACCACCATAAGGAAGAGTTTGCCAGTTTCTTGAGAGGAACACCCCTAGAAAGCAAGTCGGCAGGGTTGGAATTCGTAGGAACATCCTTCCAAGTAGCATGTTCAGTGACTTCCTGTATCTCTGCCACTCTATTAGCCACAAAAGTTTTAAAGAGATTAGGAGGAGTTTTGAGCCAGCCAAGGGTCACTGTAGAATCTGACCACAGGACACACTTACTAAAATTTATTTGAATGGCTTTCATTACTTGCGAAGCGAGTCTAGCTAGGATTAGCGCGGCTGACAATTCAAGACGAGGGATTGTGATGGTCTTTAAAGGAGCTACTCTGGTTTTTGAGCAAGGCAAACGCGTGAAAACTTGATTTTTCTCATTGGTCGAGCGAATGTATAAGCATCCACCATACGCAAAGGTGCTGGCATCAGCGAAGCCATGTAGTTCGATACGCCTCGGATTGTTGCAGACGACATGTCTGGGAATTTTAATATCGTTCAAGTGCACGAGCTCAGAACGAAAGGATAGCCATTTGCTGTGAAGACCTTGAGATAAGGATTCATCCCACGACACTTTCTCCAGCCACAATTGTTGAAGGAGAATTTTCGCCATGATTGTACATGGGCTAAGAAATCCGAGAGGATCAAAAATCTGCGATGTCTCGGATAGAATAGAGCGTTTGGTTATTTTAACGTTGGAGGGAGGTTTGATCGAATATAAGAAATTATCCTCTTTAAAGGACCATGCCAAACCTAGTGTTTTAGCGTGCTCATCGACACCAAATTTTAAAACGTTAGGATGAATGTCTACTTCATCAAAATTAGAAAAGATTACGGGCTCATTGGAAATCCACTTGCGCAACTTGAAACAGCCTGAGCTTAGAACATGGGCAAGGGATTCGCAGAGAGACCGCGCGTGCTCAATCGTATTCGATCCAGTCAATAAGTCATTGACATAGAAGTTTTCCAAGATGACCTTGGAAATATCAGGATGGTTTGCCTGAGACTCGATACCAACTTGGGTTAAAGAACGTATTGCTAGGAAGGAGGCTGAAGCCGTGCCGTATGTTACAGTGTTTAGATCGAAACTCTGAATTGGTTGAGAAGGATCATCGCGCCATAGGATACGCTGCAACGAGCGTTGACTAGGCTCGACAACGACCTGCCTATACATTTTTTCGACATCCGCCGAAATAGCAATAGAATGCTTTCGAAATCGCAGCAAAATTGAGAATAAGTCAGATTAAATAGTCGGACCTATCATCTGGATCTCGTTCAATGAGGTACCACTTGTGGTAGCTGCGGAACCGTCAAATACAACCCGAAGGGAGGTAGTTACGGAGGACTCTTTCAGCACCCCATGGTGAGGAAGGAAGAAAGATACATCAACTGGTTCAGGGTTAGATGAAGACATATGCTCCAACGATTGATATTCTCGCATAAAATTTCGATAACGCTTCCCTAGATTGGGATTGGATTCTAACTTGCGTTCTAAATTTAAAAATCGCCTTTTTGCCATTTCGAAAGGATCCCCAAGTTTGGTAACTGGTTCCTTTAACGGAATCGATACGATGAACCTGCCGTTCGCGTCGCGTCGATGATTTTCCAAGAAATGTTCTTCACATAGAATCTCCTCTCTGGAAAGCGCCCTTGCTTCAGGGACTTCTTCGATCTCCCAAAACTTGCTAAGCTGTTCAGAAATTTGTAACGTTTGGGAATGATTGCAAGAGAGTGCAGAGAAAGGACGAGACATGGACTGAACGTTTCCGCTAACAAGCCATCCGAATCTAGTTTTCTGCAGTATGGGTTTCCCAGGACCTAAAGACCGCTGACCAACGCACACAATTTCCCAAAAGCAACTAGCTCCGAGTAGAATATCGATTTTACCTGGCATATTAAATTTTTTATCGGCGAGATGGATATTCGCGGGCAAGTCCCACCCAGTGATATCAACTTTAGCTTCCGGAATATTACCTGTGATATGCGGAATAACTAAGCAACTACTTTTCATTTGAAATTGAGAATTGCTTGATATTATTTCAACGTTGCACCGTGAGTCGATGCTTGTAGCAGCACTGTTGATCCCACGAATTTGCAGATCAACCGGGAAACGACTCAATTGGAGCCTTTTGCACAATGATTCCGAGATGAAATTGGACATACTCCCTGAGTCTAACAGGGCCCTAGCAGGATGTGAATTTCCATCCGAATCTAAAATCCGCACTAATGCGGTGGATAGCAAAACGGTTGTTTGATTGGAACCGAATGCTGAAAGATTTACAGTGGCCTGTTCAGCCTCGACTGACGAAACTGATGCAACTGATTCAACTTGATGCAACAAGGTATGGTGTCTAGACTTGCACCTCTGACAGTTGAACCTTGATCTGCATTTACCTGTGAAATGACCCTTCGCTAAGCAATTGTAGCAAACCTTTAGTTCCTTTGCCTTTTCTGACCGTTCCTTCAACCCGAATTGCTTAAACCTTTCACAAGAATTTAAGGAATGAGAACCTTTACAAAGAGGGCAAGATATAGCAGTTGATACGAACGTTTTAGCTGTAAGGCGCTCTGCGTGCTATTTTTGATTTCTTTGATTTCTAATAAGGATGCTTTCTTCTCCATAAAACTAATTAGCTCTTCATAAGAAGAGAATTTATCTGAATCATTTTTATTTTCAAACTCGCGCGTGGTGGTAGGATCTAACTTTGAATTAATTAAGTAAATTAAGAAAGCATTTCTTTGATTTTCCTCATTGACCAACGAATCTAAAGCCCTAATATTTTTTTTGACACTGTCAATTAATTGCCTCAGTTTTGCTGAGGATTCCTTGGTAATGACTTCAATGTTAAATAATGCTTTAATATGATTGTGAACGAGAATACGCGAGTTATTGAATCGATCATTTACACTATCCCAAGCGATCTGATAATTTGCGGAGCTGATAGCCAAACTCTTTATCGTTTCCGCGGCTTTGCCTGTAAGTGACGCACGCAGGTAATGTAACTTATGTACATCAGTGAGGGCCTCATTTTCGTGTATGAGATTTATGAATAAATCTCGGAAGTTTAACCAATCTTCGGGGTTTCCATTGAAATTTGGGAGATTTATAGTGGGAAGTTTCACAAAACCTTTGTGACCCGTGCTACTTGACGATTGCGAACCTCCGTTAATACTAACTACGTCAGATGGGACCGCAACAGGTCCCGATACAAGAACCTCATGACAAGAAACAACCGAACTGGGTTTTGCAGGGAGATTGTCATGAGAGGAAAGCTTTTCTAGAATGTTTTCCGCATCAGAAATAGTTTCATAATATTTTTTTTCAAATTCCGTTATATGCTCTGACTCACTTTCAGGATCCTCACTTGCATTTTCTATTTGTAATTGAAGCTGATCAAACGTATCTAATAACGGCTGTATTGTGAGAAGCCTTTTACATATTTGAATCGCATCACAATTTTCCAGAACGCCGTTAGTCGTCTCAATTTTAGTTTTAATTCCGCGCAGATAATCCTCAAAACGAGTCAAGCGAGCCTTGACGGATCCCCTTTGCTTAACTAGTGTGTCCATAGTGCTTACTAATATGACCGAAATAATTTATAAAATGAATCGAGATTTACACGAAGATAATTCAGCGCACACTACAGCAGTTCGAAGTAAGCCGAAAATTTTCAAAACCCGACAGTAATGAAACTTAACCAATTTACAATTACGTATAAACTAATTAATTAATTAATTAATTAATTATTATTAATGAATAAGTAAATTATGTTGCATTAACTATATAAATGCGTCACCTGCTTATAAACTTTTCTGATTAATCGTTTGGATAATATTAAATCTATTCTGTTAATGTCTTGTGTTTTATTGACAATAAGTGAATCAAAAACCGTTTCTTGGGTGTAATTGAAGATAATTTAGTTAAAGAGAGGTGAATTAATTGTTGACAACACTATCCTGTGATACGAGCTGTAAAAGTCTTCTGTGTAAGTAGTGAGATGTGGTGAATAAGGTGCTTTACCCGTTACATCATTATATTTCTGGTGATAGTGGTTGGTTTCCTTTATCTGCCGTTACACCATATATTTGACACAACTAATAAAATGTGGAAAGTTTAATCAACAGGCCAAAGTGGATAGGCAAATTCAACTGGCTTGGCCAGCTTTCGGAAAGCAAAACAGAATACCCCTGACTTTAAGGAAAAAAGTATACGATCAATGTGTGTTGTCAGTTTTGACGTATGGTGCACAGACCTGGACTAAGCTAATAATGGAAAAGTTAGCTAAGATTCAAAGAGCAATGGAGAGACAAATGTTAGAAGTAAAATTAAAAGACCGAATATGAAACAAAAGCATTAGAAATAAAACAAAACTGATAGATGTCAAAGAATACGTAGCCTCCCTGAAATGGAGATGGGCTGGACACACTATAAGGCAGACAGACGCGAGATGAAACAAAGAAATACATTATTGGAGACCATGGGTTTAAAAGCCAAGTGTAGGATGTCCACAAATGAAATGGACTGACAATCTGAAACGAGCAGCTGGATTAAATTCATACAGAGTAGCACTAAATAGGGACATATGGAGATCATATGGGAAGGCCTACATCCAACATTGGATGATGATGAACTAATAGAGAAAAAGAAGAAGAACAAAGGTACACAAAATTTTCATATTAGAATCTTATTTTCGTAATTATATCAAGAATGAAAATGGTGAATGGGGATATTCAATAGCCAAAATGATTATGACATTTAAAAGATTAATGTTTTGGATTCATAATTTAAGGACAACTCTAAGACAATCTTTTAAAAATCCAAGAGTATCTTTGACTTGGTTTTTCGTTGCTCTCCCACTTTAGTATAATACTCTCCAAACAGAAGCATTAATAGATGGTTTCAGAAAAGACATTCTCCTTTCTGTTCTGTTGAAGAGACTGCTTTTTGCCTTAAAGTAAAGACAGAGAAATGTACTTGCCAACACAGCAAGAAAAAAAAATTAATTTATATGCAGTGAAATCTCTCTTGGGTGGATACCTACGGGACTCTAAAAATCTGTCCGCTTAAAAGTCGTCCATTTATGAGAGAAAGAATTGTAACTAAACGAAAACAAACTAAAAACTATAATTAAAAACTAACAGGACTAATAACAAACACAATTTTTAATCACTTTGGGCACTTCCTTTCATCTGCAATGAAGTACAGCTACTAGAAACTAAACATTCTTTTCAGATAAAAAAATACTCAAACAGTCTTAGCTTCACAGAAATTTAATCTAATTTATCAGATATCGTTTTCTTTTTTTAAAAAGAACACAAGAATAAACGTAAAGCACATTAACTAATTAGGTAAGTACGTTGCTTAAATTGGAAAGATCAAATTACAAGACCCATATATTTTAGTGTTTTGACAACAGTTTCTGAGAAGATATTTGTATTTTATGGAACACGGATGTACTTCTGTAAACATAAGGATTTGTAATGTGAAAATACCCGGCCTTGTTTTTTCAAGAAAATAATTTACTTTTTCTTTTCACAAAATATTAATTTTATGTTGCCCGTTTAAGGGAGATTTTCGGCATGGTTTGTACAAAAGATTTCCTATTATGGAATTCGGGACTATCAAAAAGTGTCTGTATAGCAGAGTTGTCCACTCATCGGAGGTGTCTGTTATTTGTTTTTCCAGTTTTCTTCAATTAAGTGCAAATGGGTTTTAAATAATTTTATTAAAATAATTACTTAGTAAATATAATATGCACATAAAAATAATATACAATGACTGTACATAATTGCAGAAAACAGAATGATCGTAGACAAAATAATGACAGATAATAATTAAGACAAAAAGTACTGATCACACTGTTCCCTTTGATGTAATTCTTACAATTTTCATCAGGATATGTTTTTAAAATATTTTACATATCACCTAAGTTAACAATTGATTTAAATGAATTTTGTTGTAAATTAGTAAAGTTAAAACATAATAACGTTAAAAATTGTCTAAACATCAATGATCCTTTCACGTTCTTGATTATTTTAGAACAATCCTAATTCAAAAATAAAAGAAATAAGCATACATTTACAAAGAGCAAAAAGAAATATTTTCATACCAAATCAATTCTGAAATATTTGCTAAGAAGTAACACTATACTATTCTTAAAAATTATAAATCATATGGATAAAGTCTACTCAAAATTCCAAATTTAATATTAGCTATAATTAGTAGATACAGATATTATTTAATATTTTCGTATTTATGCAACAGCATAACTTTTGACAGTCTGTAGTATCAAATTATTTAAACAGTAATTTTCCCATTTATGACACAAATTATGTTTTTAAAGCTGTTAAACAATTCCATTTTGTGATTGTCAATTCATTTTGTAATACGACTATCACCGTAGTTAATACTTAAACATGAAATCGAGGAGATTCTGTGAAATAGAATTTTCTGTAATTACTGTAAATTTCAACAGCCAATTATCTTTTATCCTCTATATTGATCAAATTGGGAAAATGCACAAATCACTATTTTCTCAAATCTAAGATATTGTAAAATAGTTTGAAATATTTCATTAACAAAGTAAAAATAAATAGTTATTAACAATACATGTGTTAATTGTTCTTGAAAAAAGACTAAAACATTATTAACAACTTTCAACTGCTATTTATTCTATTTTTTATAGTATTCAGTCTGTTTAGCCAATATGTACATTAACTATAGTTTCAAAATTGTCTGCTAAATTGATTTCTAGCATTGCCTAGAGGCAGACAAATTTTAAAGCTTCCGAGTATATTTAAATTACACTTTACAGTTTTAGTGTTAGTTTGAACTTTTACTTTATATAATGCTTTACATTAAGGCAATACTACCAAAATACTCGCACTTTTCACTTTTTATAATACTAAAACAGATTATTAACCTTCAGAGACGGAAGACAAACTACTACGTGTTGAAGCAACTCCAAGACGTGAACTTTCCGAGTTCAATTCTGGCAAATCAGATGGCAATGAAAGAGGCATTATTGGTCCAAAGACTCTCTCTTGTTCTTCTAATTGTTGAGCAAATACTTCTTCTAATTTCTGCAAGAAAGATAATTCAGAATCCAACTGACTATGTTTTGATTTTTCGAACATCAAAGAGTGAATTATAATTTTTGTTAATGTATGATAAAATATTTATGAAAAACTAGTAATACTAAAAGAAACAAACCTTTTCATGAAAAAATAAAGCCAGATGCCTAAAGGATTTGAAATGAGGTAAAAAATATTAGTGATTAAATTATAAAGCAACCAACACCGAATGATTATGAATAAATACATAGATGATAGATGAATGATCAAAATAACAAAACTGATGGAAGTATATTAATGGATTTATGATCGAAATATGTTTCAACAATGTAATATACAAAATACAATTGTAAACATTTTAACATTGTACGCAAAATCTTCTATTGATATGAATTCTCCCAAGAGTTCAAATTCACCCGTAAATTATTTACTCAGTAATAATTAAGTCAGCACATTTCCAACCTACACTTATTTTATGTTACACCATGGGCCCACAAAGACACAGCACAACAAATACCAACACAAATAATAAACAAAAAATATATATAAACTAGAAAGTCAGATGAAGGAGTTATGATGATTAGGAGTGGGAGAAGATGTAAGAAGGCTTTTGCGGGAGGGTGTAGTAATGCCTGTGCTCCAAGATCGCGAGTGCCCCCAACTAGGCCTAGGTATATCTGTAATTGTAGGGGTAGAAGGAGTGGATGAAGGAGTTGGAGAGGAAGGCCCCGAACTTGTTGAATTATTTTTAGGCTGTGGCAACCGTGGTAGATATTCCAAATAACGACCTTTCCTGGACTCTTGGTAGAGCTCCTCCTCTAGTCTCTATAATTAAGGCATGCCATATGTTAGTAAATGTGCATATAAATAAACCAAGTTATTTAATTTAGTATTTTATCTTTTCTATCCAATTTATTGTTATTAAAGCTTTTTTGATAATCTTTTTACACTACAATTGTGACAATATACATACATTAAATGTATACTTTTAGTTTTCTAAATGAATACAAAGCAGCACCATAAGATACCCAGTAATTAATACTAAGGTTATCAATACTCTAAATCTTCTTAATAACAACCTAACTTACATGTTTTCTGGGTTTTAGTTGTCCCTTCCATTCCCGAAGTTCTTTAGCAAACGCTTCTTCTCGTTGTTTCAGTTTAAGGGTTTCATGTTCCATCAACATTTTACGTTTTTCGTTTTGTAGTTGTTCAAGTTCTTTAATAGTTGCATCACTCATAGCTCGTAATTCTTCTAACTGTCGTTGATGTTTTAATTCAAAACGTTGTGTTTCAGCTTGATATCGCCTTTTTTCATTTTCTTGGAACTAAAACACATTTTTTACATAAATTGTTCACATCTATGTCATTATTTAAAAGAATAATAAAAGAATAGTTTAATTCATTAGCTCTAATAAGCAAACACAAGATTATTGCTTTAACACGTTCGTGGACAGCTGCTCATACTGGTGGGCTCATAAAATCACACTAGTTTTAACAGCATTTTCATCATTTTTCATGCCATGTGCAGGGACAATTTACAATCAGTTGTGTGTTTTCCTGGGACAGTAGACCATACAGAACATGCTAATATATCATTTACAAAATTTCATCCCCCAGATTGCCGTAAGTCCGTTTTGCCCTGAATGGGTTCCCTCGAGTATAGGGAAAGGCGTACCTTTCTGACATTCCGAAATTCATATTATACAAACTTTAATAGCATGCAACCAAATTTTCTAGTTTTAATATGCATTTTAAACATATTTTTACGATTTTTTAAAAATCTGGAAAAAATTGTGAACTGTTTCGCATAAAATGTTAATAAAGAAACAAAGACCACACTGGTCTTTCTGGTGTTTTGATTTTAGGAATTAGGATAAAAAAAACTGATAAAATGATGCAAATTTCAAGTGGTTAGGATTGGGGACCACAAGTAACATTTTCTGTTTAAGGTTTTTCGGGTTTTACATAGAATGCCCCATGTCTAACGTTCTGGCATTTTCACCAACATACTTGTATTTTGTCACTTTACGAAAATTTATAAATGCCAGATAGTTACGATGCATGGAAAAACTAGACTGTTTCATAATTTTCACTACCAGTGCATGCCCACACCCAGCCCATTGAAATTTTCACCCGAGTACCTAGATACCTATCTGCATTGATGTGTAATGACGCCAGAAAATCTGTGATGGCTTTATGGCCATGGTTTTTGGGACACCCTGTATATTATTAATGGCAATTTACATGATGTTATGAATTGTCAAATATTTATCTAACAAAAAAATAAACAATTTTTTGGATCAATAGACATATCAATTTTCTGATATTTTTTTCTCTCCTCATATACTTATTGACAAGCATGTTTAATATTTTTTAAGTAAAGCAGTGCAAGAACTTGGAAATCACAGGAATAAGAATTTACTTAAATTTTATTCTATGTTACATTAATTTTTAGTTGTTTTTCCAAGAATTCCTTTATTTTGCTTTTGATACATCCAATTTCTTAATTAATATCAATAATTATTCAGCCTCATGATATGCAGTAATCTAGTTTTTATCACGATTGCATCATCACCTTTCTTAAGACCACTAAATTAAAAATTTAACTGACAAGTTAGTGAAACTTGTGTTATGGTGTTTTAGTACTACAGACAATTATCTAACATTCAACATTATTAAATTTAAAATTTAATTTAAATTAAGTAGTAATTTTGTGTGAGGCTGTAGGATTTAACCAAGGAGTGGTATCAGTTAGTTGATACGTCATAAAAAGAATCAGTGATGTGATCGTGCCAGTGGTGAAGCATTTACCAAGCATTATATCAATGTAGGTACACATGCATATAATAAAACGAAAATGGTTGCACCACTGGCCTGCGCTTATCTTGTAGAAAATATGTCACTATCTTATGCAAATTGCATATGTTTAGTCGTCCACCTAAGTAATATCGATAAACTCAACGTGTTTAAATGCATCGCGGTCAGGTATACGGACAATTTTACTGGACCATCAACAGAGTGAGTATTTTATCAGTTTATAGCAGACATAACACCTGTGCTTGTTTCAAGAATATCATTGATCTTGATAACAAGATTAAATAAATTTGAATCAAAGTGATCTTAAGTTGCAAAATTTCTTTTGAAATGCACATAGACAGCTATGAAGTACATGCCTAATTGCCTGATTGCAACAATTGCAAACTATTAAAATACTTGTTCTGTATATCTCAACGCCAATAAATAACCTTTCTGGACACTTATTAGAAAAGATTTATAAGTGTTCTTACCTCCTTAAATTTATTTTTATCAGTTTCTGGATCTGTAGTACCAGACACTGAAATTCTCATAGATTCTCTGAACATCATTTCTCTAGCTTTCATTTCAGCTCGAATTCTCTTTGGTAACGATCTCTTTTCAGCAGTCTGTTTTTTCAACAGCTCTTCCTCTTTGCGAGCTGCTCGCCGTTTGACCTGTTCCATTTCTTTATCATGTCTAATTAACATTTGATGTCGCTGTAGGAAGAATATATCCTTCAATTGCCTCTTTACAAGCTGATGCTTTTCGTGGATCTGTTTTTCTTCTATATCCCAAAGGGCTGCTTCACGAGTTCTAGTAAGCTGTTGCTTTTGCTGTAAAAATTGTCTTTCCATCAATGCAATTTTTTCTCTATGAGAATCACTTAAACGGCGCAAAGAACTTTCATGATTCTCATTTAATTTTTCTAAGAAACCTTTTTCACGCTCTAAATGTTCAGCGTCTAATTTTTCCTTACGAACTTTAAATTCATTTTTTCTATGGTCTTTTGGAAGCCTTTCAATCTCTGCTTTGAGTAACCTAAGTTCCTGTTTTAAACCTTCACGAAATTGTTTCAATTCACGTTCTTGATCACCTCTAATCTTTTTAGACAATGCTCGTAAATCTGCATCTTGCTGAGCTTCTGCCTTTTCTATTTGCATTCTTTGCTGACGACTAAGCATTTCAAGATCATTTTCATAAGTTCGTTCCAATGCAAGTCTTTCTTGTTCAAACCGTTTCTCTTGCTGTTCAGTTGCTAGATTCTCTTTCAAATACAAATCTTGAAATTGTTTCTGTTCTTGTTTTTGGAGATATTTTAATTCTCTCAATTCTTGTTTTCTAAAAACATGAGGATCCAGACTATTAGTATTATCTTCATCTCCGTAAATAACTTTACTAGTAGTTGTAGTTATTACAACCCCATCTATGACAAATTTTCTAGTACGTTTTCTCGTTTTCCTATTCATATTGCTTATATGTATGTCATCTTTTGATCTAGTGGGTGGTGACTTCTTTCGTAAAACAACGACATCTTCTTCATTTTCACCAGACTCTGAACATCGCTCACTTCTATGTTCTTTACCACTACTTCCACGGCTATCATGACTAGCTAAGGAAATACTTTCAGCATCTGAATGCTCAATACTTTTACTGATACCAGATGGTGGTCGTCTGTGAGAATCATTACTACGAACAGAACCACTCTCACTATGAGATCTGGAATCTAAAACACAGTTTGTAGCTATTGGAGCACAATTATTCCCAATTAAATGCAAAGTATAAATTTTTCTTATCTCTTCAAGATTATAAAATATCCCAAAACAGTAGGGTTCATCCATGTGACATTTTCGAACCAGTTGTGTTGGGTAAACAAAGGTATTTTATGTGTTATGTTCTATTGAGAACAATTTAAAGTATACAGTCAATTTAGATGTGTAAACATAAATTTAACAGTTTACTTTCAAATGCTCTCAATAGTACCTTTGTTTATCCACCAAAGTAGCCATGTGCTGAAATAGTAGGTTTACCAAACTGCTTGTTCTGTATTACCTACATTATTATTATTATTTTTTTTACATTATGAAATTCATCAACAATGAATTAAACATTAAATATGTTATTTTTTATGTAGTACTGTTTTCCCAAGATCAGAAAAAGAAACATGTGTGACTGGCTGCATAAGTTGACAATAATTAACAAAACAAAATATTTTTGTCATTCATCAGACTTTCTTATTGTTGAAAACATGAAAAATCTTGGGGTATTCTATAATCTTAAAAATGTGGTATATTTACTTACCATTTAAACTATTTTTCTTATATAGATCATCATGGCTAGACGAATAAACTATTTGCCCATTCATTTTATGTTTACTGTCACTGATATTGGTTGCGGAGCCATCCAAGATAATGGAAGTCGCTTGTATTTCATCACTACACTCACTCTTGGTGCTTCCACTCTTTGCTGAAGACAAATCACTTGTAGATTCTCTTAAATTACTTTCCCGACCACTACCTGTTTTATCAAACATACATGATGCCGAGTCTTTCACTTGCACTTTTTCTTCATCTATCTTCACAACTGATACATGACTTGTATCGAGAAGATGAGAACTGTGTTCAGATACATCCAAGCCTGAATTGTTTATAACATAGCTTGAGTCTGCAATTAAAACCTCACTATCATCTAACTTTTTCGCAGTAACTGGTTTATCTCTAAATTCACTGGGTGGTGGATATTCTAAAGAGTCTAATGATGGACAACACTCATCATCAGTGGAAGACTCGTTTACATGAGTTTTGTTTGTTTCATTTGCAACAATCACTACTTCATTTCCACTGTTTGTACTAGGTGAACTTGAAGAACGTGATGAACTATGACTATTGTCCACTAGAACTGGTGGATGAGTTGTTACAACAGTTACCTTTAATATAAGTACGAAATTTAGTTTTACATTTTCCTTTTCTTCTTGTTATACTTACCTGACTAATATTTGATGCCAAACTATTTGAAGGATCAGGCAAATCAGTAATTATTGTAACAGTTGAAGTATTTATTCTATTACGATCAGCTTGTGGTGTAGAAACAACAACCAAATTTCCACTTTCTTCAGAACTATTAACAACAACTCCTTCACTAACTACTTTATCACTTGAAGGCCAGTTATCAGTGTGTTTTTCAACCTGTGCTAAACCTTCAAATTTATTCTTAATGTTATCAAAGGATTTTGTACTAGAAGTTGCATCTAAGCCATCAGCATCTTCATTAGAAAAAATCTTAACTTTTGGAATTTCCTCTTCATGAGGTTTTTCTGTAGTTTTCTCCAATTTCTCTAAAGTGGGAGGTAATTCAGGTGGGGGAGGTACAATAGGAGGTGGGACAGGAGGTATAACAGGGGGAGGAACAGGAGGTATAGGTGGAGTACTTGGTGGTGTAAGAGGTGATGATGGAGGTGTTGGAAGAACAGGAAGGGGTATTGGAGGTGGGGGAACAACTCCCTTGTCTTTTTCTACTTTATCTTCATCTTGGTTTGAACTTGCCTGAAGCACTACTGGAGGTGGTGGAGGTGCAGGACCTTTTTCTCGGGAGGATCTGCGTTGTACTTCTTCCTTTTTGTCCACCTATAATACAAACATTTATTACTATTAACATAAAAAAGTGTATATGTAGAAATTCAAATTGGACATCTATAAAATGCTCGTAATAAAATTTGAAATTTATGAAAAAATAAGATGACCCTTTTCCTAATTCATAATAATTTATAATAAAATACTATAGTTATATCATTTCTATATATACATATATTTTTATTTGGTTTAATAGTTTTATTATAAAGTTGCCTAGTTAAAATTTTTAAAACTACTTTGTATAAGTTTATATTTTAAATAACAATTAAACACTGAACAGATTGACATTAGGCATATTTATGGACTAGGTTCTTAAGTGACATCATTAAAAATCAGTCTCGCGAAAATGACATGATATAACAATCGACAGTTTTTGAGGTTAGAATTCAAATGGAAAGATGAACTTCAAAGGGCTGCTTGTATTTGCTTCACAATAATAATGCAAATTCCAACTAATACTATATCACATTCCCAAAACTTAACAAACCAGAAACCTGCACAATAAAAACTTTTCTCAATCATCATCCAATAGTTTCTCTAAGCAGATTCAAGATTTATAACAATGACATCATAGGTTTGTCACAAAGATGCATAGTTCTATGTGTCAGTGGAACCATGTTCATCACTAAAATAAGCCTATTGTGTTTAGCAGTAGTGGAACAATAGATATTAATTTATTAAGTACAAAGTGTTTATGCCATATCTGCCAGCAGAAATAAGCACTTAAAATTTAGAAATTTTACTAGTTGTAAAAGTTAACAAAAATGTATCACCACTTGTTAAAATAATATTAGATAATCAACCGATATTTTGGTTACAATAAAGTAATGTTGCTTTAGTAAGAATTTCTGCTTTTTCTCAGCCAATATGATGATGCCAATGAAGTAAGGGTCACATTATTCCATCATAAGCTTAATTTGTGATCTGTTTAATGTGATATGCCAGCAGTCAGTTGATGCTTTAGACAAGGTTTTGGATGTTTCCAAAAAATATAGTTTAAGCTGTCTGCTGGTTCATTAAAACTACCTCGTATTTATGTTTGTAAATTTCAAAAATCTCTTTGACATCTAACTAACTTGTGTTTATAATCACAAAAGTGTAAAACTGTTATGTTATTTTGTGAGTCATCAAGTGATTAAAGAGTGTACACGATCAAATCGGGCCACTTTCAAATGATCATATAAAGAATAAAAAAATAAGTCAAACCCATACGCAATTTTTATTCTGAACATATGAACTATAAGTTAAATATAATACATGTTGTTTTAATTTTTTCAAGTTAAACGACTAAATTTTCGAACCTTCTTAACACTCATCATTAATGTTTGTACATTACTAAATTTGCTGCCAACCATAACTTGTTTTTTGAAATCATCAAGTCTTTTGCTTCATTTTTACTGTATTTTAATTGATGTTTTGAGAATTTTGTCTTCTTACACCTATCTGGAACACTGGTTTTGTCTGGTACTGTATAAGATTCCTGGCCAGGTAACTGTTGAAAGTCGGCAACAACATACGTTTCATCGTCCATCACAACGCACCTGTGTTTCATTAAAACTTCTTCATAAAGTTTACGAGTTTTAGTTTTAGCGGTTTGATTTTATTTATCTTTATGACTTGGTGCTGTTTGCACCTTGAAAACCTTTAATCCAGCATTAGTTTTAACTTTTTGGACATAGGCTGATGACTTGTTAATTTTTTAGCAACGTTATGTACTGATAAGTTTGGATTCCTTCTCAATATCTCTACAATCCTTTTATCTTTACTTACACTTACTGGTCACCGATCTTTTCTGCTGCCACGTTTTCTTGCAAT
The DNA here is from genome assembly GCA_011009095.1 of Ignelater luminosus. Lineage (NCBI taxonomy): Eukaryota > Metazoa > Arthropoda > Insecta > Coleoptera > Elateridae > Ignelater > Ignelater luminosus. The sequence continues at coordinate 98,717 of VTPC01007884.1, forward strand.
TGTCAGAGTTTCTACAAATCATTTTAAGACACTAGATAAAGTTGATTTAGCTATATTTAGCTTTTCTGCAATCTTCTGGTGAGATAATTGCAAATTTAAAAGATGTTCAGAAACAAGTTTATTTCTCAAAACTTGTTCTTTTGATGGTATTTTAATTATTTGTCAAACTGACATGTGATAATAACTAAATTGTAAATAATCGTTTTCAAGGCAACTAGGATCCAAATTTCAGCCCTCTATCTTGTCTATGTAAAAAAGTGTAGGTGACCGAAGGTGGCCAGATTTTATTGTGTACAGTCTTTATTATGTTTGGAGATTATGTCAAGAACTGACTAGGACAAAATTAGAAAATAGGCAACTACTCTAGTTTGGCCATATAACATAAATGGAACCAGAAAGAATAGTGAGGAAAGTAGTAGAGTCAGGAAGAATAAAGAGAAGAAAAATGGGCAGACTAAGAAAAATATGGAGGGAAAATCTCCAATTGAGAAAAAAAAACTTATTTGATCTGCTCTCTGATATTAGATGCTTGATATATGTACCTAATATCAAAATTTCTAAGTGTTTGGCTGATGTATACAAAGTTTAGTTTGCAAATGCTAGATTTTATGTCATCATGTTACATCCTTGGCATTGAAATGTTAGTGTAAATGTTACTTTGCATCTGTTGGTTTTGTGCAGTATATTGGCAATTTTTTCCGATGGCATGCCAAAATATAGAATGGATGTTTAGTGTTTTTTGGATGTGTTAACAGGGTAAATCTTTCTAATGGTTAGTTTCCTGTATTCTTGTTGTGATGTCAAAAACAGGCAGAGGGGTAATTCACTCTTTAAATTACTATTTCTTTTTGGCATGATTTGCATATAAATATTTGAAAATGACAATGATATTTGACAAATATTAATTAGTATTAACTTAAAAGCGTAATTTTTTAAAAAAGAGCATATAACCTGATGATTAAAATCTTTTTTGAAATCAGTTTATCCTTGATGATGATATTTAGTATCAAAACACGTATCAGGTATATTTAATAAGGTTAACATAGAAATGTTCATACACCAGTGTCTTACTGATTAATTTTTCATTTAGATTTTTCAGTGTTCTAGTAATCTTAGCATATAGTTTATTTTATAAACATCGTTTTAAATTCTATTTATTTTAATTTTCTGGAATCTTTCCTCTTCTTTTAAAAAAGCAAAATGTTAACATCATACTCAATCCTAATCACAATTACAAATTTATGATTCAAAACTCTTAATTACATAAAAATCAAGTACTTTTTGACAATAGCCTCTTGTTTCTCATTTTATGATACCACGAACATTAAATTTCTCCCTAGATTAAAAAATCTACAAATAAAACTTACTACTTTCTTATCTCCTTCAGAAGAAGTACTACAAACAGAGGTAACCAATTCAGAAGAATCCTCTTTTTTAAGCTTCTTACGATCCACATCCTCTGTTTCAATTTCCCTCTTGCCAGTTTCGCCTTCACTTGCTAAAGTAATTCATAAACACTCAAATAGAATCAACACACCATTCCACTAAATCATAATACTCACTTTTATTGTCAACCTCAGTACTTCGTACTGATGTAGAATCATCTTCGATGTCCAGTCGAACCTGCGATGTTCGATTGTCCTACAAATAAAATTTACATGCTCAAAATTCCAACCAGATTTAATGTGTATGTTTCACCACGATAAAAAAAAACAGATATTGTATATGTTAATAAGCAAAGCAGAGAAAATCTCACCTGTGTTTGCATGCGAGACTGAGGGGGACCCGGGGAGCCGCATGCATAACAAATGGGTTGTGATAACACACAGTTACTTACATAATGAGACAATACTACTACATGATGTTGGGTGCGCAAACATAATAGAACGGTGATGGTGAACCTATGTTAATTTTATTTTTTTCAAATTGTTCAATTAACGTCATGAAAATTGAAATTATAAATGCATTATTTATAATAATAATCTTTTGGCACATGAGTATAAAAAGGTTCACTATCCCTCTGATAGAATATCACAAATATATATTTTTACCTTTGAAATATTTCCATATTTCTGAATTTTTTCTTAATATGTGTTATAAGCTATTTATCAGATGACATTTAAACAAGTGATGTTAACAAATAAAACACCTTCAATGTATGAAAATTACAAAACCAAACTTACCAATTCTCTGATAAAGATCTTTATGCTTTCGATGTTTCCTACCCCGCTAAGCATGAAAGCATTTACAGAAGCATTAAGGAGAGTTAGATATATTTTCCAAAATACAAAAGAATCTTACCTCTGGATCATCATCAGTTAATTCTTCTTCAACTACTTCAGCTTTATATTCTAATAACAAATCCCTAATTGGTTTAGAATCTAAAGTACAATTAATAAATGGATGTTTAAGTAGTTCTTCACAAGTAGGTCGCTTCTGTGGGTCTTTTATTAATGATTTAGCTATAAAATCGTTAAATTCTTTAGACCACTTGGACGGTTGTTCCAGTTTAGGTGGATCGGATTTTTGTATTTTTAATAAAACTCTCATTGGTGACATTTCATGATTGGGTGGCTCCATCTGAGCAAATTCTATTAATGTTATACCCATTGACCAAATGTCAACCTTGAAATCATAAGGATTATCACGGAATGTTTCGCATAAAACCACTTCGGGTGCCATCCAATACGGTGTGCCAATGAAGGTGTCATGCTTTTGTAATGTCGATTTGTTTTTAGCAGACACACCGAAATCCGCTATAAAAAGAAAACACATTTATGCCAAGATTAATCATCAATGTTAATTTATCATTTAAAAAAAACTTATTATACAGTGCCCACCAAAAAGTTTGTACCAAATGGAAAAAATCTTCATTTTGATTTTTTTAAAAAGCTTTTTACATCAATAATTTGTGCATGTTCAAAAACCAAAAACAAGCAGCCTTGATCTTCCAAACCATTTTTGTTTGGCAGAAAATGGCATCTTTTGAAATGACCAAAATCAGAAATCATCAATATTTTTGAAAGTATCAATTGTTTTGATGAAAGTTTAACACAGTGTGAAAACTCATAAGTTGAGATGCCTGGCATAATAAAAAAGTAATTTTTCTGTTCGAGTTGGAAAAAAAATGAAATGATAAGATTTGGAAGTTTTTGTGCAATTTGGACATGTGAATGTGAATTTTGAATAGTTAGCTTTTATGAATAGTTAGATTATTGATTTGTGTACCAGTATAACAACAGAATTCAGACTTTACAGTACAAATTAGATTCCATGACTTTTTCAGGTTTTCCATGACGTTTTTCTGAAAATTGCACATACTTGTTCTACTCTATTACTATTCAAAATTCGTAATTTTACACTAATTTGTAAACTAATAAAAAACACTGTAAAAGTAAAAATAAATTACATCATTAGATTGCACAGTAAAAATTGTTTTGACCAGTAACTCTGGACCTGAGTATTAAAAGGGCCAATATCCATTTTCACTGTTGTGAGATATTAGTGGTGCAAGTTATAAAAGCAGATACAACTCCATTGAAAGTGTAACAACTCAACATGATATATCATAAACCTTTAACAATAGGAGATTGGCCTTTTTTGTGTCGATAGTATTAAACTAGGGCGTTTTAGTGTTGGTTAAATCTCAAAAACGGCAAAAACGGAGATTGGCCCTTTTAATACTCAGGTCCAGAACTATTTTTGATCTTGGTAGAAAGAAATTCCAGACAAAATAATGAAATTACCTGACTGATTTTCATGATTTTCGCTTATTAAACATTTTACTTTTACTGGTTTTCCAGGTAAGGCAGAACCTAATACTTTAAAATAAAAACCAAGTATACTCCGGTCATGATGTTTCTGGGTCGTAACAAGCCATGCTTTCATTTTGTTAGGTTGGAAGTGTTGTTTCCTTTTTTTTTGGAAATTGTCATACCTGCGACTTATTTGACCAAATTTTGAAAAACGTCATGAGAAGAAAATGTTTCCTTTGCAAGTTTCTACCTGTATGCAGATTTTCAAAAGCCTACCATGATTTGCATATTTTGCCCTTTATTTTGCTTTTCCTTATTTGTTAATCGATAAAGGTCAATCCAATCTAATTCAAAACACTTATTGATTAGATACATATTCCACAATACTCATTTTCCTTATTTTTATGTAAAAAATAAAAATGGAGCTTTGCACACTTAGTTTTTTTTTTGTAATCAGGGCATGCATTGCATGCATATTTACATATCTTATCACATCTTCCAAATTAGATTGGATTGACTTTTATTGATTAACAATTAAGGAAAAGCAAAATAAAGGGCAAAATATGAAAATCGTGATAGGCTTTTGAAAATTTGCATACGGGTAGAAAATTGCAAAAGAAACATTTTCTTCTCGTGACTTTTTCAAAATTCGGTAAATAAGTCCATTTTTGGACATTTTTTCTAAAGATGTCAAATTAGACAGGTAATGAAGACCACATGATTACTTTTAATTAAGTCATTTTTGGTTCTGGAGTAAGCAAAACCTGATGCCGGAAACAAATTTTCCATGTCATTCAATAAAGATTTTTTTCCATATGGTGCAGACTTTTTGGCGGACACTGATATAAATAGAAATTTGCCTTCGCAGAAGTGGAAAACTGTGTCAACAGCCTGTTTTGGTCCTCAAGATATAAACAAACAAAAATTGCACTTTCTTTGCAAAATAAATGTGGTGAAATACAATATAAATGTATTTTCCATTTATTTATGTTTTATATAAATAAACCTTTACTAAATGAAATTTTTTATATTATTTATATTGAACTTCGGATGTAATGAACTCATTTTTTAAATACCTTGTTGTTCATTATAACCAACTTCTACTGTAATTAGCATTTCATAATAATATCTACAAGAAGTACATTTGTAGAATTTTTCACAAGTAATTAAATGATTACACACTACATACAATAAAACATAAATATTATTTCTTTGAAATTAGCAGTAAAATAATACAAAAAGAAGTTTATGTGCAAATCGCCACTCAAGTTCTTTATCATGTGATTGAATTTTAATGTCTTGATACACAAATTTAACTATTTTCTACAAACTAGCCAATTAAAGATTAGAAAAATTCTAGAATGGGTTGGGTATATCTTTTTATTTACACTTTATGGTGAAAATTCTTATTGACATAACTCTAGTGGATAGCATAATTTTACAGTCTAACTTTCTAAATAACTAATAATTGATGTATAATAAATATCTTTAATTTTAAAATTTATCCTTTAAGTTTAAGAAGGATTCATTGTTGAGCTTATACATCAAAGGTTCAAACAATTAGGTACTTTATAATCTTCCATGTTCAATTAATGTTTAGATTTTATCATAAATGTAAAATTGACCTCAAATAAACTTGCTGGGCAGTTCAGACTGAATTGCTTCAAGTCTTATTATATTAAACAAGAAATGATTCATCCATCCACAATGGCTCAAAATATATTTTATTTTCACGTGCAAATTAATCATACAGTGGGTGTTACCTATTAAATGAAAATGAGTTTTAGTACAAATTCAGAATTAGTTGTTTTTGTTCAGGCTTTTATGTTAAGAGACCCCACAAATTGTTCAGCTTAACCTTAGAAATTTCCAAGCAATTCCACATAACTCCTCCTTATAAAGAAAGAATATACATAAGTCTGCTGTCGCAAGTGAAAACCTAGCAACTTGAGTTATCTACTAGGTTTTCGACTTTTATTGCATTTTCAATTGATATGTTATATGGTTTATTTCTTGTGTATCTAATATTTTTTAAGTTATTGTCAAGACAATTTCTAATCATACATTAAAATAAATAGTATTTTTGAAATTCAAATTAAGTCTTCTGTAAGACCATCTAGGATTAAAAAAAAAGAAATTTAAATAGAGCTTTTCCAGAAATGTTCCCCTGAAAAACTAGTCTTACTAAAACAAGCTGAAATTTACTTAGTATAGTGTGCACTACTTGTCATGACTTATTTAAACATAACATGAACAAACTGGTTCTGTTTTTATCAACAGAAATTTGAAATTTAACGCCACTATTAAGTAGCATTTAATAACAGAAATCTTTTGTTTCTTTAGTCTTCTATTATTACAGGTACAACTTTTAAGTTTTAAACTTTTAATAAAACTCATTATTAGCAATCTACAAAAAGTAGATTTTTCAAGATGGTTTATAAGTTCCAAAAGGTTGAAAAACATTTATTGATTGAGAATTTTCCTGCGAATTTCTAGAGCATGTAGTATGTTGTAATTGTTTGTAAGTACAATCATTCTTTTACATGGAGTATGTAAGATAAATGTTTTTATACTGCTTCATGTTATTTCAAACAGTTTTGAAATTGAATAGGATTTAGGACTAACACTAAAACCCGCTAAAACCTTGCATTTTCTAATAATTAAAGCATTTTATAACAAGGCTCCCCGCACACTTTACTACATTAATGTTATCAAGAAATGCTTTGAATATTTAACATCTCTAATAATTTCTATTAGGCTTTCGACACATATTTATTAGAATGTATCAGTAATGACAATTTAAATTTTTGAAGTTGTTTATATAGACAACTTTAAGTGAATCAAATATTTAGACCTTGATTTCAAATAAAAATTTAAGCTGATTGTACGTCATTATTATTATTGTTATTATTATTGCAATAGCTGAAATCTTCATGAAGATATGAAACTACAAATCAGTGTTTCACACTAAACATATTTTTCAAAAGACTTTTAGTTAGTTGAATCTGCAGTTAATGCAGAGCGAATTTATGTCGACTAGAAATTTGATGCATTTGTGAAAAGAAAAATACATAAATGGTGATTATGACTCACTACAGCACTATTAATTTGTTAGGTAATTAATAGATTTAACTGCAATATCTTTGTCTGTTTTCTAAATCAAGTCATTTGATTTATACATTCAAAATATTATTTTACAGAAATGCAAACAAACTCATTCTCTATTCAACCAGTTTAAGTAAGTACAGAAGTTCTGCAGACGTTTGGTTAATGAAAGGAAGTCAATGATTTCTGCAGTTTTATTTAGCAACTGGCAAGTTACAGTCGAATTTCAATAACTTGAGCTGTAATAATATGAAAACTTTGATTACTTGAAGTAGTAGATTACTTATAAAAACTCCATATAATGTCCATGTAAAAACACCTTAATTACTTGAATTTTTCGACATATCAAATTAATCTATTAGCACATAACCAGGTCATTACTTTGATAAGTCAAATCTCCATCTATGTGAAGTTAAGAATAACTGGATCTTAACGATCCTGCACGTGTTTTTACAAACTACATGCAATCTAATCACAAAAAGTCACTTAGAATTAAAGTGAAGCAAAACTTCAGCACTCGGCTTTTCATGACCAGAACATAATACCACATGGAATGGATTAACTTTAATATTGAAAAAGCCATAAGAGTGAGTGAAACAAAAGAATACTTAACATAAATGGAAACAAATGCACAGGATTGTCATTGTTGGAGTGATCTGACCCATCTCAACACAGGTTTGTCGTTTGCTAACAGTGAGAGCAACTCACTTCTCACATAATAAAACCATGGAAAAATAGACAATGGAAATTAGATTTCTTTAAGTTGCACTACAGCAGGTATGTATTTTGCGGCAACATTTAAAGTAAAATTTGAAAGTTTGAATTTTTTTCCCATTCCCTTCAGGTTTGAGTAATCAAGGTTCAATATCAATTGCCTGAGAATTTTTGTCTATAAAGAAATCAATAAATGTAAGTGAATGACGTAATTCCTAAGACTATATCCCTCATTCCTAAATCAACAATGTAATTTCCATAGCAACGGTGATATGTAAGCGAATGTATACGTACTCAGAATACCAAATCGAAAATACACTAAATAATAAAATTGAACAAACCAATACATTATTTATCTAGTTTGATAAGCAGTTAATTACTTTTTGAAGTCAATAAGAAAATAAAATTAAACGTCACATTTGACAATTCTCATAAACAATCATATCAACCTGTCCTCTTAAAACAAACTGTTTACTTTCAATGACATCAAATTCAAAAAGCCAAGAGACTTGAGGAACTACAAAAGAAAACTTCTCCAGAAAACTCCAGAAACAAAAAAGGTTAGTTCACATGCCTTGAAGAAAAATGAAGATGAATATGAACATGTAAATAAGTTCAATAAAGACACTCCAGATGGACTCCAGCAAAAAATGTATTTCTTAGTGTCCTAAGAGTTAGCCTGGAGGAGAGGTGAGAGTGCAAGATGTTTAACTGATTACTATAGCGAAGAGCTGCAAAATGATAGTACCTCAATTGAAAGACTTTTATACAGTCCGGTGATTTCCAAGACACGTCAAGGAGGGCAAATAAATGCACTGAAGACCTGATGTTGGCGAACAGGACCTTATCAAGATTACAGGGCATGGAAGTTCATCATCAATTCAACCGTATCTGCAAATGGATTTGGGACATCATAGACAAATAATAGAGAAACTCCAAAATCTGGATAAAAAGAATACATCAGCGATGACAACATCTAGTAATAATATATTAATTCGTGAAGCTTCTTCGTCAAACCCTTCAGATAATTAATTAGTTAATGATTGTAATAAAGGGTTTTCCAATAAGAGGTGTTATTTTGAATAGCCCGCTATTTCGGTAGATGTCACTTTTGAAGCTATCATTTTTTGACATTTGACAAGTAGAAACTACGCCATTAATAAATATGGAACGATACACGCTTCAACAACGCATTGAAATTATTAAAATTCACTATAAAAATGGTGAAAATTTGGCAGAGACGGTTCGTAAAACTCGAACATTATTGGGTCACCGTGAAGCACCTTGTCGGACCGCAATACAGAAATTGGTGAAAACATTCGAGCTCTTGGGACAAGTTAGTGATGTGAAGAATAAAACCCGTGCACGTCGCTCAAGAACAGCCAAGAATATTGCTGTTGTAGCCGAAAGTGTTAAAGAAAACCCAGGTTTGTCCATTCCTCGTCGTTCTTTGGAATTAGCCATTCCACAAACGTCATTACACCGTATTTTGCATAAAGATTTGGGTCTTAAGGCTTATAAAGTCCAGTTAACACAAGAACTCAAGCCGGCCGATCATCAACAACGTCGTGTCTTTGCTGATTGGGTCGTTGAAATGCATGAAAATGATCCAGAATTCCATCGAAAAATCATCTTGAGTGATGAGGCCCATTTCCACCTCGGTGGCTTCGTCAACAAGCAAAATTGTCGGATCTGGGGCTCAGAAAATCCAAGAGTTATTGTTGAAAAGTCTCTCTATCCTCAACGTGTGACTGTTTGGTGCGGTTTATGGTCCGGCGGAGTCATTGGACCTTACTTTTTCGAAAATGAGGCTGGAGCAACAGTTACGGTGACTGGATTGCGCTATCGAGAGATGATTAACGATTTTTTATGGCCGGAATTGGATGGTATTGATCTGGACAACGTTTACTTTCAACAAGACGGCGCTACGTGCCACACAAGCAACGAAACCATTGATCTTTTACGGAAAAAGTTTCCGGACCGTGTTATCTCTCGAAGAGGTGATCACAATTGGCCACCGAGATCTTGTGATTTAACACCTTGCGACTTCTTTCTTTGGGGCCACGTGAAAGAGAAGGTCTACGCCAACAGCCCAGCGTCGATTCAAGACCTCAAAGATGGAATTCGTGAGGCTATCGAGGACATAGGGCAGCCACTTTGCGATTTGGTTATGGAAAATTTCATGAAAAGGATATTGTCCTGTAAGCGTGGTCGTGGTGGTCATTTGCCTGATGTTATTTTCCACTATTAACGGCATACCTTCCTCTTTATAATGAAATAAACATCCGATCATTTATATTAAAAAATGGCACTTTTCTTTGAATATCAAAATAACACCTCTTATTGGAAAACCCTTTATAACAAATAATTTTTATTAATATAAAAAAGAATATTAAAACAATAAATTATTTTATTTGGGATATAGTCTGGTCAAATATACCTCTCTAATCGGATCATTATTGTACACATCTTGATTTTCACTCAAAAGTTCTTTGTCTTGGAACTACAGTCGAGGACAATTTTCTTTGATTATAAGTGCCACATTGGCATTTGTAAAATATTTCCAGACAAACGCATTTTTCATGAAAATTTGGGATACATCCGATAATAAACCTTTGTATCAGTATATTACTATTGACAATAATAGGCCATGTAAACCATAAGTGCAAATATAGTATCAGAGGTAAGATGTACATGTGATTAAAGAAAACATATATGGTGCTGACACACCTTGCCTCTATACTAAGTACTTTATTCTTCACTCTTGGTGTCACCTGAATTCAATAGAAAGTCAGCATTTTATGTATTTACCCCCAAAGATTCCACTCATATTTTTCTAACCAATAAAAACTCCACAGTTTTTTAAAATGAACCAATTAGATAATTATTTAACTGAAAATTACCAAGAATAGTGTTATTTCAGCAAATTTTTTTTATTTACGTGTTGATTGTTGTAGTAACATGAATTTATACTAATATGACTTTCAAGTTTATTTGTACAGGTCATTTTTTTTCTATATTTCAGACAAGATATTTCTAAACATCCATTTATGTTTGTCACCCTGGCTTTTCTAGTTACAAACAATCAAGGCTCTAAATAATGGCACTGCCAAGTTGACAATGTCACGACATCACATGATATAGATTATGTATGTAAATTATCAATTATATCCAAAGTGTGCTTAAGAACAAATTTCATTTTAAGAAAATTAATATCAAAATAATTTTTATATATAAATTTTCTTAAATTGCAAGTTTTTCCTAAATGTGCTTTGAGTATAATTGACAATTTGCATACATAACCTACATCACGTGATGCAATTTTTTACCCACATTCAGGAAATGGTTACTGAATTCTTCAGTAACCACTCATATCTTAGCTCGTAGAACTGCTGGCAATTTAATAGCTTCTCATTATACTGCTTATAAAAATTAGCTCCAAAAACCAAAATGTACACAAAACCAAAAAAATAATGAGGGTATGAATTCATGCAACTTTCAGTGAACAGATCTAGGATGTAATGCTGTTGTTGCTGTATAACATTGAAGCATACAGGGTGAAATATGTATATGAGAACGCTGTTATGTAAAATTATTAATCTGAAAGGTGATATACAGGATGATTCAGAATACTAGGTTGCAACTTTGAGGGCTTGTTAAGCACTGTTAATAAACACAAGGTCAATTTGAAATAATAAAAATGTTACATAAGCATTTGACTCTATTTGAAACAATTAAAAATTAATAATAAACTAATCAATGAAATATACTAATAGTTATTGTGTATCAATTTCATTCCATTTTAAGCAACAATGGTAGTGTCTTAAAATTAGTCAGATCCTATTGAAACAACCAGTACATGTGATGGTCTACCAACTTTTGTGCACTAAATAGACATAATAAAATGATCCTTTAGTTTGTAAAATAACAAAGAAATTAAACTTTACTAACATAAATAAACCGAAAGTGGTCTCTGTCTTTGTTGCTATTATAGCATTTTATTACTGTCATTGTCTAACCACAGAAATTACTCATGCTCTGTCAAATTTCAGGCAACCCATATGATTTTTTCAAGAATGTACACATCGTAAAAATTTTAACCATGGTATTAGAACCATTTTGAACCATTCTGTATAATAATGATAAACTGCAAATTGTACGATTTTTAACAGATTTTAAGTAAATTGCAAATCAACTTCTCGTAAGTGATAGAAGGTTCGTGAATTTTGTAACGTTTTCATTTTTTTACAGTGATATAACTATTGCCAATGGACAAATAATGACCGAATAAACAGATCATTATTAAAACAATACTTACCTAATTTAACACCTCCAGTCATCGTCAAAAGCACATTTCCAGCTTTTAAATCTCGATGAATAACATGCACTCTATGTAAAAATAACAGTCCTTTACACATACTTTGGCACACATAAGCAATTTGTGCTTCATTTAATGGCTTTTCCAGTTCAGTCATAATACTGTCCACAGCACCTCCATCGCAATATTCGATAAGCATCCATAACTGTTGTTCTTTCTGAAAAGCTTCTATCAACTCGACCACATTTGGATGTTTGCATTCAGATAAAATATCTATTTCCACCATGAAGTCAGATAAGTCTTCCTCGCCATCCAGACGACACATCTTTGCAGCAGCAAGTTGGCCATTATCCTTGTGCTGTGCTTTATATACTTTTCCATAAGCGCCATCGCCTAACTCTCCAATTAAATCCCAATACTCTTCAGGATCACACTCCATACGCACATTGTTAAAGACTTTTTTCTTTTTCGCATCGTTGCCTCCAAAATGAAGCACTTTTTTAATGTTATTAAAGAACGACATTATCACAAGTAAGATGTCTGATTTTAAATATTATTTGTGGCTTCCCACATGATTTTCCAGTTAAGTAAGAGGGTTTTTCTTCTCAAGTCGTTTTCTACATTTTCTGTCTGGAAAAGATGACATCATCTTCACATATAAGTATTTAACATCGCCTAGGTAGAAATGTGTATAAGCATGTGTTTGCAGTGGCAAGCCAGCATAAAAGTAGATTATGCAAACAGAGTAAATATACGTAGGTAGAATTAAGAAAGCGATTTTAATTATTAGCTATCGCGTTATCAAAGAAAAAGGAATATATCGATGAAATTAATGAAAACGCAATTATTTCTGATATTTTCGTTAAAGAAACATCCATAACTGGTTAGTGAAAGGCTAAAGAACAAATTGTTTGTGGCCAACAACCTGCCACCGCAAAGTAAGTCAAAAATACATACGCATAGAAATTCAGTATAATCGGAAATGTCAATATTTGCACACACTTCTTAAATTTACACAAACTAACTTCTACTTTATCACATTTTGTATTATTTTATCTCTCGTCAAAATGGTCAGCCATGCCAATTTTCCTACACCAATCCCCGACCCCCTTTCGGCACCACGCCTGAAAATGACATCACGAGGGCGCATGCCATCATAGCAAGTGTTTCATCTTAAAAAATAAACTACAAAAGTAGCGTAATTAAATTTTTTTTAAATAGTAAACCTTCTATACATCCTGAAGGATAATTGTAATCCAACTTATAAGATAAATAAATTGTTAGCACGTAATTAAATTGAATAAATTAACCAGTAATGAATACACATTTCTTAAAATTAAGAAATCTTTTGTGAATACGCTGAGTACACGGTATATTCTGTGCAGTACATTATTATACGACTCTGCGTAATTGAATTATGAGCGAATTATGGAAAATACTTCAGCAAATACAAATTAATTAGGAACTTTCTGAGAAAACGTAGTTTCGCAGTTTTGCAAGTCAAGTAATACGCTATACAAGGTGTTTTCAAAAGTATGCAGAATAAGTACCATACAAAAAATGAAAAAATGAAAACATGTCTCTTTCTATTGTTGCAATATTGTAGAATTTAAGAGTATGCCTTTACATGATATTTTTGTAACGGTGTACTTTGAAAATTTGCTAAAAGTTACTAAAAAATGTTTTCAAATTAAAAAGGTCTGTCATTTGCGTCGTTTTAAATGAGTTGTCAATATACGTAGTGATTTTTTTGCTTTTAGGTTGTAAATCTGAAGTTGCTGTATGTTTGTTGTACAGTGTGGTCCAATTACGATGGGATTAAATGGGTAACTTTCTTATTAGCGCAAATAAATAAAACCGACTTAGGTACTTGTGACCTCTTTTTTCATGCTTATTCCATTAGGGTTGCCAGAAATAAGCTGCCGTCTTTTGTTTTTTCTCTAGAGAGA
>VTPC01007884.1:112957-161463 GCA_011009095.1 Ignelater luminosus
AAAAAAAACGACTGACGGCATTGAATTCAACGTTAAAAAGTGCCTCAACAGCGCTAAAATGATTTTATTCTAGCTTCGAAAATAAATGAGCTACAGCAAATTGAAGGAATCGGTCCATTTAAAAAATTCAACTTTGAGTTACAGTGCAGTTATGGAAAGGGTTACAAAACAACGACTGACGGCATTGAGTTCTACGTTAAAAAGTGCCTGAACAATGCTTAAATGATTTTGCTTTAGCTTTGAAAATAAAGGAGTTACAGCAAATTGAAGAAATCGGCCATTTTTTACTTTTTCTCTCTAGGGAAAAAACAAAAGATGGTAACTTATTTCTGGCAACGGTAATGGAATATGCATGAAAAAAGAGGTCACGAGTACCTAAGCCGTTTTCATTTATCTGTGCTAATAAGAAAGTTACCCATTTAATCCTATCGAAATTGGACCACACTGTACACTGCAAAATTAGGTAAAGTCAAAAAGAATTCTATAATATTAAAAGCCCATTTACAACCACTTCTATATACTTTAGAATCCAATTCTGAATTGTACCGATGCATCATTTCGTTATTTACAATTACAACTTCAAAAATGAATTGCTGTGCAATGCCATCTCTTAGAATAATAATACAAATAGAGTTTGAATTCGCTAGCTTTCGTTATTATTGGCATAACCTTTTGATATTATTTAAGTTTTATGTTTATGTAGAATTCGATGTACAGTATCTTGTTGTTTTGCATTGGTTGCGTTTTATATTACCAATGTGGTATTGCCTCTTTATAACACCAACACACAAGCTAAATTACCTAATAAGGCAACTAACATCCATAATTATATATGTAACCTATAAAAGGCATTTAAAACCAACATTTCAAAAAAAATTTCAATTTCACATTTATCTGGAGTTGTAATAACTAAATATTTTTGTTTTTATTTAAATTCCAAAATTCATTTTCAGGTTTGCAACTTTTTACAAATAAAAAACGTAAGAAAAACCAATTTTACGACTTTTTGGGTTATAACAGAATTACAATTACAATCAAAACAATTAAAAACAATCTAAGTTTTAAATAAGGCAAATTACGCATGTGTCAAAGCTGAATTTAATTGAAACTTCGCCACCGAAGTCAAAAGGCGTTTTTTAGCGGCACAATGTTTTAAAATTATTTCTTGTGTTTTAAAAAACTCGAATTTTAGCGATGAAACGATGGCGTCATTAGCGTAAGTTTTCAAAACTGTTGCATTACATTTCAAAGCGTTGCCAAAGGACGGTTTGAACATTTTTCATACACTTTTTCTAGTAGTGGGGAGTGGCGGAATCTTTTCTTCGCACTGCAAAACTGTTAATAATTTTTGAAAAGTATGTTTTGTCATCCGAAATAACCGAAAGAAATCAAAATCTAAGTAATTTGCAAGCCATTCTTTCATAGTAGTCTTCCATTCTCACATGAGGAATATTATAAATTAACACTAATGTTTTTGATAATAGTAATTCAGCTTCTTCAAAGTTACTTAACCACCGATGAAGCGGCAGCATTTGTTGTATCATATTAACTAAAATGAATGGCATATCTATTGCTAAAACACAATACACTCTGTACATTCAAACTTCAAAACACCTCTTAAGAATATTGAGATTTATTAGTTACCTACTTGCAATATGTTTTAGATTAATTTCTTATCTTATAAATCTTAGTAAGAGAATAAGGCCTATATGAAACTGTTTATGTTATCTTTGAGGTTATAGTAAACATAATAAACACAGAAAGCGTTTTAAAAACAAGTTATTTTGGCGAATCACGAACCAATGACGTCATCATGCATACATTCAACGTTAAAAAGCGCCTAAAGTTTAGCTAAGTCTACAGCGAATTTTTAATGTAAACATCTATCGGTGGTGCCATATACTAAAGGCTGATTTATAAAAGACGCAGTCACAGTCGCAGTCGCTGATATTGCCGTTGAAACTAAATGCATGTAACCATACGCACTAATTTATAAAATTTTGTACGTTGCAACGCAACACGCTGAGCCTGCGAGGGTTGAACCATAGTATATAGATGGGTAAGTAGAACGACTCTTCAAAAATCCTTTGTTCTTTTCAAACGCCGGCCGATGACCTTGAAGTAATGGTTGGTGGCTAATACCGATATTTCGAACAGATGTCGCTACGCTAGTGTCAGTGGCGTGGGTAGATTTATTTATGAATTAATAGAAAGGCTACCATTGCATCTTCTGTTATTAAATTTAATTTTACCAAATTTATAATGACATTGTATTAAATTAAAGAAAATGATGTAAATCATGCACAAATATCCAAAGAAATCAAATTTATCACAATACATTTTAGATACATTATTGTTCTTGTACTCAAAAATATATCCTTCAATGGTTACATTTAAATAAATCAGTAAATAAATTGGTTGTTTTTTTCATATTTATTACTTAGTAATTTATAAACAAATTTATTTTATTACAAATGTTTCTTATAATTTAATCTAAACTACCTACTCTATGTACATAAAAAAATCTATTAAATAAACACGAAATTTGCAAGAAAACATTAACAGAGTCAATGCAAGCACAATTTTTTTACTTTATGTAATTGAAACATAATTAGTTAATACTACTATTATTAAAAGCTTATTAGATAATCATACCTAAAGGCAAATTACTTAATTCTTCTTCTGCAGCTTCTTGCTGCATTATAGTAGGTGTGGCATTTGGAGAAAGATTTTTTTTAATTTTTTCCTTTAATGCAATGCTTTTCAAAGTGTGCTGAACAGACCTTGTAATAAGTATTTTGCATTAATATTTCCATATGATCTTTATATACATCATAGATGTTACAAAACCGTGCCCATTCCTCACATCTAAAATATTTATTTTATAATAGCATTTTCAGAGTTAATCGGAAGTAACAAAACTTTTATTCCTTACCTTTGTTTATCACTGGGAAATTTAAAAAAATGCACGTTGAAAGTTTCATTATTGGCTTTACACCCCTTCACCACCCAAATACTTTTACAACGCATAATTATTAAAAATAAAAGCAAAGCTAGTATAGTAGAAGTTCACTTCTACGTGTACGGCACTGATCTAACCTCGCTCGGCCCCTGGCTCGGCGTTCGACCGTCGTGACATCTATTATAGAAACGCGAACTGCCCTCCAACCTTCACGAGCTAGTTTCCCGCCTTTTTAAGAGTTGTTCTACTTCCCCATCTATATACTATGGAACTCCTCCCACTCAAGATGAAAGGTTATATCCGTTTTATTTTAGTATCTACCTCTTGTAATGATAATTTTTATTAATAATGTGAATAATAAGCTATTATTTAAAATCCTAAAACCACTTATGAAAACAACTCAGATTCTAGTTGTGAGGTTATAATCAAAAGTTACTTTAAGGTTGCTGCAACGCGTTGCGACTTTTAAAGCTGATTTATAAAAGACGCAGTCGCAGTCGCTGACGTTGCCGCTGAAACTAAATGCATGTAACCATACGCACTAATTTATAAAATTGCAACACGCTGAACCTGCAAGGGTTGAACTTCAGCAACTGCGGTTGTTCAAGGTCAAATGAAAAACCATGTTGCCCATAGCAAATTTACTAAAAGTAGTTTATATGCACACATTTAGTTTACTTGGATGAACTCCTCCCACTCAAGATGCGAGGTTATATCCGTTTTATTTTAGTATCTACCTGTTGTAATGCTAATCTTGATTAATAATGTGAATAATAAAATATTATTGAAAACCCTAAAACCACTTATGAAAACAACTCAAATTCTAGCTTTGAGGTTATAATCAAAGGTCACTTTAAGGTTGCCGCAACGCGTTGCGACTTTTATTAATACATCAACTTCATATTACGACAGCAGCAACGTCAGCGACTGCGACTGCGTCTTTTATAAATCAGCCTTTATAAATACGTCAGTTTCATGTTACGACAGCGGCAACGTCAACGACTGCGACTGAGTCTTTTATAAATCACCCTGTAACACAAAATTCAGACTTCGCGGTTGAAGTGTACCGTTAGTGAATTGGTTGTAAATGGGCCTTCACCCTTTGCGGGTTATTGATTGTCAGTGTTTTAGGTCAACAGTATAAACTGATTTAAAATTTAGTTAAAAACTAAATGTTCCTAAATAAGCGACTTTTGTTTTCTCACGTTGATGATAGTGGGGTCGCATCCGCTATAAGACTAAATTTAAATTTTTATAGGTATGTATGTAGTCTTTTGCATAAATAATGTCGCAATTCATTGTTTCAAATAATGGATTAATCAAATACACAAATCAAACTTTGTATAATTTATTCAAAATCGCTTTATATACTCTTAGACAATATATTCTGCCTGATTAATGCTAAGGTAGACCTTGTCTATTTGATTAATCCACTAATTACACTAATGAATTGAGATATTATTTATGTAAAAGACTGTACAACTAAACCAGATAAAGTTGGCCGGTCAGCTGCGTGTTTGAGGAAGAGAGTCAACGTCATGATAGTAAAGGACCGCTACGTGTTCTGCTGAAGTACGATCGGCGGAGCAAGTGTTATCTCAAAAATGTTTTCTGCGTTGATCTAGCGGAGAGAAAATCGTTATCGAGCTCAATTTGCGATCGTCTTTTGTTTGGTGTCGGTACTCTATCGCAATCAACGCAATCAACCGATTTTGCTCCCCGCCACCCGCAAGGCCATCATTGTATTGTATTGGCAACACTGCTTATGACGTGCTTTCCTTTCTTATTTAATTTTTCCTTTTTTAAAACATAACCCCACATACATAAAATCCGTAAAATAAATTGTTTCCATTTTCCAAAAAGAAACCAAGAGATTCATTACACATTGGTAATTAATATCTTATTGCTGGTATTTAAAGAAACAAAATTTAATATTCTTAAAAATAACTACATTACTACTACAATTGAAGTATTTCAATTTAAAAGGTAACTCAGTCCCTTGTAAAATCAAAGAACGAAAAAAAACGTTATGGCGCAACCTCCACCTCGTAGTATTATAGGAATGATATTCAGAAACTTTATAAATTCTTTCAAACCTAGGCAAATTTATGGAAACTTGAAAGGTACAGACTATTTTGGTAATAAATACTATGAAATACCAGCTGATCCATCCAGAGGAAAAAGAAGACCATCTCGATGGTTTGTACCTGCTACAAAAGATGACTTTGAACAAGAGATGCCAGCAGAATGGGAAGCATGGTTAAGAGGCCGTAGGACTGAACCACCTGCTGAGGAAGAAGTTGCGAGAAATTTAGCTATAATGCAGATGAAGAAGCAAAATGCTATAGAAGTTGAAAAGAAAGCTGGCAAAATGACACCTATGCCAAAAGGTATTGAAACTTTTCCAAAACGACCTGAATATGAAATTATGCCTGGTAAACCACAAAATCAGAAAACATAGTTGTAAAGATTTCTTTTTAGTCAATTGTAAATTATTTATATATATATATACTATGTGGTGTAAATAAAAATGTGTTATTTTTATTGTGCATTATAAATGCGAATTACTTTTAGTACTTTGTATTATGCCATTATTATTATTATGGTAAACCTTATTGGCAAATTATTCAGTTATTCTTTACATTAGAAAACAGTGACATTTTGGTTGTTTGAGCTTTGATACAGTATTTAATACTTGTTAAGAGTTGTTACCATTTGTTTATTAAGGGACTGATAATAGGTTCTTTCTGCAGAATGCAAATGCAAATTAAATCGAAATTATTAATTGACAACAGAATAAACCCAATATTTAATCAAGAATAATTACAAGTTCACCTGGCTTGAAGCAACTGGCCACCAAGTGTAGGTATATTGGGCCGGTTTCTACACCATTAAATTTTAATGTCTATCATGGCAACTGATTATTTATTACAAATGTGAAATAATCTCAGGCACAAGCATATTGTATGTAGTAAAGCTAATCTTCATGAGACTGGTGAATGTTCGACATGCAAATCTAAAATATCTCATTTGATTTTTATGCCAAATGAGTGTTACAAATAAGTTGAAGGGTTGAAATAATTTCAAAAGGGCTAGAAAAGACAAGGCATACTGAATCATTGTAATAAAATATGTCAAATAACTTTTGACATTGACTACGAGTTGTAAAGTGCCAACTTTAGAGGTGGTTGTGCAAAAAATGTTTTTTATCCACTCGAGTGACAAATTTCCTGACTCAAAAACGTCAGAGAAGCGTCACTTTACCTGCCTAGGAAGGGAAGTTTTTCCCTAATTTTATCAAGAACAAAATAACAAAGCTGAGACATATTTCCATGAAATTTTGTTTCTTTTTTTAGATTTTTCTATTCTAAACCTTTATTTTTTTAATATGCAATTGCAGAAAAAATTTTGCATAATTAGTTGACCTGCTCGTCCTGTAAAGTATCACTTTTCAGACTTGTTACGTAAATAACTATTGTTTAAATAGACACTTGCTATAATAAATAAAATTAATGTTTTTTCCCAATGTAGTGTGCATGCATTGTTGCCACACACATCTTACATAAAAACCCTCCATATCTTTAAGTAACTTTGAGATAGTCATGCTCAGGAGGTATTCCTGAATAGTTCAGTAGTGTGTTGTTTCGCCATTCTTTCAGCACCCTGTAAATAAATGCAAAAGCCAAACTCTTCTCTGCTGCTCGCTTTTATATTTTGAAGGAGATAGTTTTGCACTAGCTTTTTATCTGTAGTTTGTGTACTTTAATCTTATTAAATACCCGATTTAGGATTATTACTTATTAGTAGATAAAAAGGTTATATTTTTATTACGTTAAACATAACAATGAAAAATGGCTAAAAACGAGAAAAGAATGTGTGATAGAAAACTTTTCAAAATGATCCCCTCACACAAGATATTTCTTATGAATCAGCTGGTTTTGTTTTACCTCCAAGAGGGGCGTGGTCCATCACCCATAGAGAAATTGCTGTTACTATTATAAACATAACAACCCTACAAGTCATAACTGTCAACAATTATATGCTGTCATAATAATGTTGCAGATCACTACAGCCATGAATAACTAAACTGCTTTTTTTCACTTGCATTGTACATCTTTTATACCCTTAGGCTAACTTTTGCCTGCAAGACTTATGAGCACCTTTATGGTTGACTAAATAAAAATGATGCATATAAATAGAATATTTATTCTAATAATAATCATAATAATAATAATAATAATAATAGGTACAATAATCAAAATTATACTAAAATTACACAACCCTGCTGCTTAATAAATGTTTTTATGTTGATGACAATCAGTTGTGTATAATAGGCCTAACCTGTAGTTCTCAGGGAAAATGACATATTACCTGTAGATTAATTATACACTGTTATAAGCATAGATATCTTACATTCTGGAAATTATATTAAAATAATGCAATAAAACTATTGCATCCTTGTGTATAAAATCATTTTAAATTAGTATAATGTAAAATGACAAAGAGATACTTTAGAACAATGAAAATGTAACAAGTGATGAGAATGTAACACTTCTGGTAAGCTTATCAAACTTATATAATATATATTAAAAATAGTATGTTACTCTGTTGCACTTGGTATAAATCAACTTCTACATGGTAGAAAACAAATCCTTTCATAATTATTCCATCAACCTGAAAGATCACTGTGATCAAATAGTGTCTGATCGTAGAGCGCTGCTTGCACCATTCTTCCTCCAAAATATCTTCCATTTAATGCATCTCTGGCCTTTTCTGCCTCTAAAAATCAAAAATCCACTTTTAATGATGTTAATTAAAGATATTTAAAAAAAAGTAGATTTCTCGATTTTCGTTATTATTTTGTCTTTCCTTTATTTGAAGAGATATCGAAAACTAAAACCACTTTTCCATTGCCACTTTTTGTTCTCTATTGAAATACGCTAACAAAATTCCTGTACAATGTTTCGGTTTTGAGTAACCATCATCAACCTCATTTTTCTAAATAGGGGAAAAAACAATTGAAAATTGTTTTGGATAGCTGTTGTCACAATTCTAATGATGTAAACATGATAGGGTTATTTTGATTTCTTGTGCTATAAATTAATGCATTCTGCATTGGCCTGCACGATCACCTGATCTAACACCATTAGATTTCTTTCCTCTGAGGTTATGTCAAGAATCATGTGCTCAACCAAAATTGTGAAGATGAACAGCAATTATTACAGTTGGTCACAGTAACGTTCAACACAAAAAAATCAAAATCAAAATAACCCTATCATGTTTACATCATTAGAATCATGACAACAAGAGCTATTCAAAACAATTTTCAATTGTTTTTCTGCCTATTTAAAAAAAATGAGGTTGATGATGGTTACTCGAAACCGAAACGTTATACAGGAATTTTGTTAGCATATTTTAATAGAGAACAAAAAGTGGCAATGGAAAAGCGGTTTTAGTTTTCCAATATCTCTTCAAATAAAGGAATGAAAAAATAACAAAAATCTAGAAATCTACTTTTTTTTAAGTATCTCTGAAACTATCCAATATATCTAGATTTGGCAAATGCCACCGAAAAGGTCCTATAAATAGCCAACTTTCATCCCATTTAACCAATGCTGTATCTCTTACCGTTTCCAAGATCCCCATGCTGTGCATCCTTAGCTTGGACACACTATATAGAAAAATGTAAAATGCTCGCAGCAAAAGTGTTAAAGAAAGCATTATTGCCATGTCTGGCAGTCACTTTTAAACAATGTACTAAATCATCAAAACTCATATTAACACTTTTAAATAACATTTTACACTTTTATCAGTAATTTTGTTCTGTATACATTCTAGATTTTGCTTGATTACTAAGTAATGCTAGAACATCATTAATATCAATTGTGTCTTATTTTCTAATATAACAGAAGAAATCATTTTATCATGTCACAATTTGAAATTATCAATGAAAATGTTCAGTAGAACCTCATTAAGCCAGATCAACTGGGACAGGAGCCGATGCGACATAACGATAATCCTAGTTAAATGGAGAATGTGGAAAAAACATTGCCTCACTATCACCATGCGGTGTCAGTGTGATTAATTAAGTCACCGTGTGCAGCCCCAGCAAATATGCTTGGTCACACAATTACAGCATACACACAAACACTGTACAGTACAGTACGATTTTGCACTCCCAATTAAAGCAATAACTTTGTCATTCTCTTTTATAAATTCCTAAATCGGTCCAGGTTACCTGGATCTGAATTAAAGAGGGTCAACTTAAAGAGGTTTTACTTTTCAAGGCAAACTATGCATACAGCTGAGCAAACAAAGACTTCGTTCTATTCTTTGCAACATAATACAATAGTCTCCAATTTGGTCCATTTATTGGAAGCATCTGGTTAAGAGACCACTTAGCATGTGAGTAATTCTTTGGTTCTACAAAAACTGTCAGCTGATAGGAAGTGTCCACTTATAAGGGAGTACGGTAATACCCCGAACTTATGCGATAGGTGGGACCGCGCGATAACGGCGTAAATTTAATTCGCGTAAGACAGCATACAATTTTGCATATAAATACATACAAATTATGTTTAATTGGGACCAGAGACTAAAGAAAACAATAATTTAGAAAAAAATGTGTAATAAAATCTTAGATAATACAACAAATTATATTATTATGAATTGCAAAAACGTAAACCGAAGTTATTTTGACATAGAAAGCTTCATAAAATCTAACAAAGTCGTCTGACGGATCAAAGATTTTTTTCTTCTCACACAAAATTTTCCAAAATCTGTAACCCTTTTTCAATTCAACTGAGACCTTCTGTCAACAAAAGACGAATCGACAAGAAGATTTAAAAATCACGTTAAGTCAGGGTATTACTGTATCTGCAATGGGAGGTTTCACTTATACTATTATTTAAAATTTCGTTTAGGAAATAATGAAAAGGAATCTAAATAGTTTTTATAATAAACACTTATCGACTTTTTAATTTTTGCAGATTTCTTGTTGTTTAGGCGATACTTTTAGTTCATACGGACATCGAAGAATTCATGTAGAAACTTGATAGTTCAATGAATAATGGCTAATGTCATCTCAGACAATGCTAAAAGTTGGTATGCATATATCTGTATGAATTAGAACTTAACATGTTTTCATTTCCATAGCCAATGGTTACTTTTAGACCATTCTGTATTAATTTGATTTACTGGTTTAAAATATATGTAAAATATTATCTCTCATGCCCATAACCTTGTTTGAACACCCCTGAATTTTGATTTTGTGTCTGATTTTCCTTTTTTATTTTGTCGAAAAATCTTACTGTATAAACAGAGCTGAGCAAACTACTGATGAAAGTAGATACACTACAGCTACAGTTATTTTTGTGAAAAGTAGTTAAGTTGAAATATTCATATAATTACTTACCATGTGTTTCAGTAAATTCAACAAATATTTTTACTATAATTTCAGCATTATCATCGTCTTCAGACTGTTTTTCGTTGTAAATTATCACTCGTTCAACAACTCCAAATTTTCTACATTCTTCTTGTATTTCTTCTTGTAACGTTTCATCTACATCTTCTGGTCCTACCATATTCCTTAAAATTACTACACGAGAATCAACTTTTCGCATTAATTTTTGCATCACTAAATGCCGTGCATTTTGGCCTTTGATAGACATGTTTTCTTGCTGTTGAAGAGTTTGTGGTTCATTTTGATCTAAGAGTTTCTTTTGCAATTCTTCCTGTTGTTTCATCTGGGCTTCTTGTGCTTTTTTCATTGCTTCTTGTGTAGGATTACTAACTGTTTTAGGAGGTTGCACTAATGTTGGAGTAACAACTGTAGGAGGTGGAATTATAGCAGCTGGGGCTGGTGGAACCGTGCTAATAATAGGAGTCACAATTGTAGGTTGAGGTAAAGGTTGAGGTGGTAACTGAGGGATAGCTAAACCTGGTGGTGGTAGAACTGCTGTGGTGGGTGGCGAGACTACAGGTATGGTAGATGTTTGACTTAATTTAGACAATCCGAGTGCAACTGCATTACTGGCAACTGCATCCATCGCTTGGATTTTTGCAGTAGCAGCAGCTGCTGCTACTGCCGCTGCTGTAGGCATAACACTTGAACCAGAAGAAGGTCCCATAAGAGCATTTGGAGGTGTAATGGCACGTCCCACTCGAAGATATTGGCCTCCAAGATCAAAGAGATTCATACTAGCAATTGCTTCATTAGCAGCCTGCCCAGTTTCATATTCTATGAAGCCGTAGCCTTTGTGTTTGTGTGCAGAACTTCCCTGTGCAAGTTTACAATATATGATGGGACCAAATGCCTCAAATACACTGAAAATATAAGTGTATTAGATCTGTTTATTAAAGTAATATTACAAGAAGAATTCTATCCCCTGAGAATAAGCATAAGGGCTTTAATCCTTTTTTTTTTTGGCAAAATCTAATGTGCCCTATACTAACCTCTTAATGTCATCTTCTGTTAAATCTGGATGGATAGACGCAACATAAATTCTATTGTAACTCTTGGCTTCTTCTTGTATTTCATCAATAACTGTTTGGGCTTGTGGCATATTACTTGGCCTACCAACTACTTTGATATTACGTCCTCCTATCATTACCCCATTCATCTGTTCTAAAGCAAGCTGGGCTGCCTCGGGTATTTCATATTCCACAAAAGCGAAACCTTTATGTTTCTGTGTGACAGGATCCCATGACATATTTATTGATTTAATAGGTCCAAATGGTAAAAAAGCTTGCCGGATGGTGTCTTCTTTTAACTCGAAACTTATGCTTCCCACGTACACCCTAAACCCAAAACATAATGGGGAAAATGTAGTTAAATGTTTTGAACGAATTTATATCAGATAAAGAATTTTAGTAAATTTTAGAAGAAAAAATGTATTAATTTAGCAATTTTGAATAGTATGATATGATGCAGTAATATAAAAACAACTTTAGAAAAGATTAATGTTTTGCTTTTGGGAGGGTGTTACTGGGAAAAACAGCCAGAAAGGCCTCATCATAAAATTTCCTAATAGGACTGAACTTTCTAGTTTTTCCAAATAATCAAATAAAGCCAATTATTTCAGATCTTATCAGCAAAAAACATCAAAAGTCGGAGAAAGCTTGATCTCAACAACTTCTGCAAAATTTGGATCATCATAATTATAAACTATACATAAATGCATGCAAAAAAAATTATTTACATGGCTGTACCACATTATTTATTTAGTTATGATAAAACTAAATAAAAATATATAAAACAATAAAAAAAACTGAAAGAAGTTAATACAAAATAATAAAAATCAAAAGTGAATCTTAAAATATTAAAAACAATGTAGTACAGCAAAATGAAATATACGCTAACCTGCACATAAGGGCGAGAGCCTGTTGTCGCTGGACTTGAGTTCTCTGACTTGCCATTTGCTGCAACAAAGGACAAGCGCCATGTCACAAGAAGTAAAAGAAAGTTTGGGGGCGAGCTCTCGCCCCCTGAGCGGGCGCGTGTCTCTTAACTACGCACCACTAACCTGCACATTAAAACTAATACTTGATGTCTCTGGAAGGTCTTATTTTTCTGTGAAGAAATTAGCATGTAATTATTATAGTTATTGTCTGTACTACTTGTATGCAGTAACAGTTGTTGACAATCAAATACACTTGCACACGAAAAAACAAACCAATATGCAACATGCTAGATCGAATGTAAAAAAACAATTATATAGTGCTAGGTTCATGCAAATGTGATGTAAATAAAAAAATTTAAACAAATTATTTGTAAGATTCATTAAAAACAAAAGATGTTTGTAATATATACTAAGTACTGACAAAAACTATTAACTCAGTTATAATTGGAGTTTGGTTAACTCTAAAGTAGTAGGTATCACAATTCAATCTTATTTGATATTATTCATACTTTGAATGATGAAGTAATGTATAAGATGTACCAAAAATACATGTTGCTACTTACAGAGCAGGTAATAGGTATTCATTAAGATAAATATAAATTCCCATTGAAGTGTCTGGATTCACATCGTTTCCAAAATACAGTGTAAAGTATATAAATTTATAAGATATACTACAGCTTGTGAGAATAGTGGGTAGGCATGCCAAAGGATAAGGAGAAATTGATATCATCATTGCAGGTACTGTATGTACACAACTGTATGTGTTATCATCAATTTCAATATGTATATGTTTGGGTGACAAATCCTGCAGTAATACCAATTTCAATTTGAAGTTTTAATACATGGTGGTATTGTACCTTATTTTATATGCCTCGATATAGCATTAAAAGAAACGTGCCTCCCCTCTTTAAATTACAGCCAAAAAGAAAACTGGAACACCCAAATTTTGGTCGTGTAAATACAAAATATTAGGAGTATTTCTTAAGTGAGTTAGTATATAACAATCTGCATAATGATGCATATTTAAATCAATTCACCAAAATAAGCAAACTTTCAGACTAGGTACTTGATAATGAAGTTGTCCTAGTTGACTCTAAAAATCATACAGAAAAGTTTATTTTGATACAGCACGATATTTTGAAGGTATCCAAGAAGAAAAACAAAGTTAAATTTCAATACCCTGTATCTTGAGAGGATGTGTTTCTAGACACATTTATGATAGATTATTGAACTCTTGTCAAGACACTAACAATACATGTTAATTCCAATGACTGAGCTGCAGAGTCATAAAACTCTTCCTATATTTGGAATACTATAACTGGGATACTTTTGCTGAAATTCAAAATCAATTTCCAAATTTAGTAGTGCTCGGACGCGCCAGAAATACTGTCCTGCGCAGTGATGAATTTTCTTTATTTTAATGCTATTGTCTCCCGTGCCCTCTGTATGTGCTGACGTGTCCGAATATATCAAAT
Organism: Ignelater luminosus; assembly: GCA_011009095.1. Lineage (NCBI taxonomy): Eukaryota > Metazoa > Arthropoda > Insecta > Coleoptera > Elateridae > Ignelater > Ignelater luminosus. Next base: position 126,796 of record VTPC01007884.1, read on the forward strand.
AAGTCACCAAAATTCACATGAAACCTTATTCATTTTAACTACTGATAAAAAGTATGACTCAAATGCAGCTTTACATAATTCTGTCTATGACCAACCAAAGACACAAATTTTATGGAACACTCATTATTTATTAGGACTTTCTATTATTTTAATTATTAGAAGATCTGTAAGTAATAGCACATATTTTCCAGATTTATAAGCACATAATTTTCAAACACCTTGTATAGTCCAGTCACTTACACAATCAATTACACAAAAGCATAACATTTTGCATGCTATTAAAGTAAATCATGGCGTTTTTAAGATTAAGATCTGAAATATTCACCTGACCACACACCATGAAAATAAATACAGTAACTTAAGTTACTAGGTTTTAAACTTTTATTGCATTTTTGCATACTTTGTTAAAGTTTCCCTATTTGAGATATTTCTTGTGCTTCTAAGAAGCATATCTTTGACATTATTAACAAGACAGTTTCTAGCAACTTATTAGAATCAATAGTAATTGAAATCCAAAAATGGTTAAATGAGAATTAAGGTACATTCTACGGTAATATTTGAATGTAACAATGACATCTTAAGAATTTGTTATTGAAACAAGGGGTCAATTTTTTTAAACATGCAATATAATATATCACAAAACATGTTTTACAACGCCTTTTGTTATCACACAAGTTCATGTTAGGAAAGCAGGATGCCGAGTGGCAATCCTAAAAAACGAGTGGACAATGGGTTTATTATAATTATTTTTTTTTTATAGAATTTTTTTCTATTGAGGAATTTAAGTTCATTATTGAAAACAAAATGGTCAAAATAATTTTTAAGGATTTTTGGCATGCATCATGGAATTGTGGTAAAATTCTGTTACTTAGGCAATAGTAATTTTCAAATGGTAAAAATGATGACATCACAAGATATTTTTTAAAATTACAACCTGTGTATTTTTCCCTACTATCTGATAAGAAATTTCTTTTCTCTTTCCAGTTGTATTAAACTTTTGCACCCTTACATGAAAAAATTTCCAACTAGAATTAAAAAATTCTTTGAGATTAAGTAAGCACTGTTTAGTATTTAAACTGCACGTGGTGCTACAAAAAGCAGCAAACTTAGACAACAATGTAACTAGAAAATGCAAATTCAATACCAAAAAGAATCTAAATCGTCTTCTTATACAGTGTGCTGATTAAGTATGGAACAAATTCAATTACTCAAAAAGTATTAATATGTCAAAAAAAAAAACAAAAAGAGGTGTAATGCTTTAAATTGTTGGGCATCTTTTAATATTATGCACAAATCAATAACGTCATAATTATTTGACCAATGACGTCATCGATATTTTTTTTAAATGGCAACCCCAAAATATTTTTGCAGATTATTATTTGCCATTGAATTCTGTGTACAATGATCTTTAAATTTTTCAAATTTGCTCACGCTTTTTGGAGATATTATTTTTTTTGTTTAGAAAATTTAAAATATTCTAAATGGTATTTCAACTCTTTAAATCTAGTACGCTTGGTTTAAATTAAATTAAAAAATCAAGTACGTGTTTGTCCATTGCAGCAGATCATTATCAGTATTTCTATTCTTTCCTTCTCTGTCACACGCATCGTCCTCGTTTGTTAAAAATTTCGGTATTTACAACAAATAATAACAAGATTCAAATAGTAAATGACAGAAATCTAATTAGATGACACAAGGTAAAATCAAGTTGATGTGTACTTAATTTTTTAATTTAATTTAAATCAAGTGTACTAGATTTAAAGAGTTGAAATACCATTTAGAATATTTCAGATTTTCGACACAAAAAAATATCTCCAAAAAGCGTGAGCAAATTGAAAAATTTAAAGATTGTTGTACACAGAATTCAATGGCGAATAATAATCTGCAAAAATATTTTGGGGTTGCCATTTAAAAAAAATATCGCTGACGTCATTGATTTGTGCATAATATTAAAAGATGCCCAACAATTTAAATCGTTACACCCCTTTTTGTTTTTTCGAAATATTAATATTTTTCGAGTTATTGAATTTGTTTCGTACTTAATCAGCAGACTGTATAATGCACTACTGTTTACTGCTGGATTAAAATCTTATGTATTTATCATGTTATTTTCATTACTCACTGTTCGTTTCATTTATTTTGTTTGTTATCTGCATACAGTATTTACACTTTTACTGGTTTTTGGTCTAAACAGTGCCAACTTAATTTAAAAAATTTTCACATTTTACTCCAAAATTTCCCTATGTAAGGGTGTGAAAGTGCCATTAAAAAGAAAAACAAAATCTCTTAAATAAAAGGAAAAAAATACTTTGCAATTTAAAAAAAATATTTTGTGATGTCATCACTTGTACTATATAAAAGATAAAAATTGTTGTCTCATAGTTTGATAGGTGTATTCCTTAAATAAAGGTGTTACAGCTTGAAGCATTTGTAGGAGATAGCCTGTATCGTATGCTTCAAAAATTAACCACACCAGATACTTTTCAATAAAAGCAACAAAACTTTAAGGGCAAACATTCTGACACTTGTAAATGAACATCTCCTATCGATTCTCATAAACTTCCATTGTGTTTACTTTAACTTTATGATTTAGTACACAAGTTTGTAACTGGCTGGACTATATACTACAAAATAATAATAAACCAAGTTTATTCTGCAAGTATTGTTTGAAAATCAGTTTAAAGTAATTTGATGATAAATGTTTTGTTTTTTATTTCTAGAAATATAGAACATCTTTTTGTTTTATAGTTTCACACTAAATTAACTTGGAATTATATAATATTGTTTTGAATAAATTCCAGAGTGTAAAAAAATTAATTCTTATAATAAAGTAATTTTATAAACAAAAACAACCAATTCATCTGTACATATGTATAATTCTAAAAGTTAAAATGAAACTCACTGAAATAAATATTGCATGTATATGGTGGAATTCTGTCATTTAAATGGTTAATTTTTCTAATAACTGTGATGACAACAAGTTAACTAATCCATAACTTTTAAGGTGCTTTTTGGTGATTATTCAGCTCATATATTTAATATCCAATAGTAATTTACCATTTCCTAGTGCTTTCCTGGATTTCGGCAAAACTTTTACTACTAAGTTTTATCTCTCTTGCGATCAAAAACCAACCTTGCATTGATAAGATAAAATTTTTTGTCAATTTTTTTGAAAACCAAAATAGCAGTAACAGATTTAACATCTTCACTTTGAAACTTTTAATTTAATATTTTTACTTAAAAGCATATTGTACAGTAGCAAAGTTGGTATATACAGGGTGTTTCTACATTGCATGGAACAAATATAAGGCAATTTTTTTTAATAACTCCGCAACAATTTGTGCTGTTAGAGTTTGTTTCATTTGGAAAGAATCTTGCCTCTATAGTTATTTTTGTAAACATGCAGATTTTCTGAAAAAACTCCAAAAACCATTCGAGGTTCAGGTACACATACATCATCGAAACATACTTTTGCCTTCTTTAACTAGACTTTAAGGTTATGCAGTTCCAGAAAAAAATTTCGCCTTTTTTTAGCAGTAGAACAACATCCCTACATTCGTTCCACGCAATTTAACAATACCCTGTATTTACATAAAATTAATGTATGTTTTGCTCATTTTTGTCTAGGTTATGGAAAGAACAGTGATGCACAGTAAATTAGATTAGAATGCACCAACTACTGTGACTCATTTCTGGTTCTTATTTGTTGACTGGTCCAAGAATACCATTCATGACTATTTGTTGATTTAAATATTCAATTTTGTTGTTCTAATTTCACCCATGACATTAAAAACCCCAAGCCGCAAGCGACAATATCACTCACAAAATGACAAGCAACAAACTCTTATAACAATAAAATTAACAAATATTACTGGCAAAATAAAATCACATATGGTATTACACAGTGAGGTCCAAATGTAATGAATAAATTAATTTTCTATGTGAATAAGTGTGTAAACGAAGAATCCTGAAACACGTCAATTTTCAAATTTAAAATGACACTTTCTGATGCTAAAAAATTACTTCCCACTTCAACCCCCTTTCAAGAGGCAGCAATACCCTATTTTATTTAAATTGCATGAGGGGTCGTGTGATACCTCGTTTTCAAAGAGCATTTAATTGCCTATTTAGCAATGTAAATTTCTTTAGATTTCGTTCATTCATTTACAAGAAAATTCGATTTCAAATTTTAGAATGTATTTACTAAGAATGTACTTGAAATGTAACAAAATACACTTTTGATTTCAGATAACCCCAAAAAAAGTAATCAAGTGGTGTCATATCATGAGAACAAGCTGGCCATTCTATTGTACCATGTCTACTGATCCATCTGTTTGGAAACACTTCATTGAGACATGCTACAGTACATTTAATTGTAACTGCACATTACAGAATTAAAAATCAAATTTTCTTGTAAATGAATAAACGAAATCTAAAAAAATTTATATTACTAAATAGGCAATTAAATGCTCTTTGAAACAAGGTATCACATGACCCCTCATGCAATATAAATAAAATGGGGTGTTGCTGCCTCTTGGAAGGAGGTTAAAGTGGGGGGTAATTTTTTAGCGTCAGAAAATGTCATTTTAAATTTAAAAATTGACGTGTTTCAGGATTTTTCGTTTACACGCTTATTAACGTAGAAATTAATTTATCCATTACATTTGGACCTCACTATATATGACAAAGCAATATTTTAAAATATTTACAATATTTCATTGTTGACATCATTAATTCTGTGTTGAGAAAATACAAAAGATCTGATAAATTTCAACTTTCAAAATGTTAGTGTTATAACCTCATTTCTGATTACTACTAATGATGACTGGAAATAATACTAATAACAACAAATAATTAATATTACCAAGTTTATTATTAAGTTACCGCTTAGAACTGTTTGACACTATTTTGTGGAAATTTTATATAAGAATTTCTTTGAAAATTTTTGGTACGTTGTTGTAGCGAGTTATATACAACTATGCATAATTTTTTATAAAACTTTTGATGTGATTGTGCGCAGTTATCATCTATTTACAGTTACTTGCAATGACCTTTAAAGCAACTCGTAAACATAACCTCAAATAATAGGGAAGCAAGCAGATGTGCAGATGATTTGCTGATGTCAATTTGCGCATGGACACACTCACATTTTCTGCAAGAAATTTACCAATTTCTAGAACATGTTCTATAAAAATTTTGTTGCCAAAAATTTCTATGGAAACTCCATTTGCAACAACCAAAGATTTTTTTAAAAAATTAATCTGTACAAAATTTTTTAGAAAATTTAGCATACCGTCAAACAGCTCTTAATAATGTTTAAATAACGAAAAGTTGAAAAGTAAGCATTATGTCAATTATCCAGGTCATAGAAGTGACAAAATGCACTGAAATATTTCATCACAAAGAAACACCTTATAAAAATAAGAATATTCAAAATTCAGAAAACAACCATGAGCAGATCCTTAGTTATCAAAATTGAATTTTAGAAAACTTTCATTTTGATTGAACAAACACTTAGTGTACGTACTATTATTCTAAAGACTGATCTTTTCACCTCTTGATAAATTTATCTGCTGGATAAATACCACGCATGGCACAGTATGGGTAAAGTACAGTCAAAAGCAATCTGGGATGATAAATCACTGACTACTATTCTTCTTGCATTCATATGACATTTTTCATTATAAAGTTACAATTCTTAATATTATAAGTTATACAGGGTCATTAAGAAGTATGAAAACACGCTACTCCCGCAGAAACGGTAAAAGATAGACAAATGAAATTTAGAGAACTTAAAGTAGGTATTTTTTGCCATGTTTTGCTAAGGTAATTAAAAACAAATCTTCAATTGGTTTTTCATAAGGCAGCCATCTTGGATTTCTTTAAATGGATCACCCTGTATATGACCCCATATCTCGATAGGGATATTAAAGGCAAATTCAACAATATAAGGGTTTCTATACTAATCTTGAAAGGTTTTGGAGACAATCGTTATTCTTTTGTCAAGGATTTCACTATTAATTTTTATCAAAATCGAGTTACCTGTGAAACAGCAGAGGCAATGGAACTAAAAAAAAAAACGATGTGCGATTATTTTATAAGTAATTACAGTAAAAGAAAACCGTAAAAATTTTGCCCTTGGGCTACTTATTTAAAATAATAGATCAATGCTAGAGCAAATTAAATTTATGGTGGAATAAGAGCAAATTAAATTTATGGTGGAATAAGACCAAATAGTGACGAATTGATAATAATAAAAACACAATATAATTTTATAACAAGTGTTCAAAATGCGCTCCATTAACGTCTTAACAATCAAACAATCTCTTTTGAAATCTTCTCAAGGAATTTTGCAAATAATCAGGGGGAACTGCTTGCATTACGAATCCGTCCTCTACGTTAAGAAATCTTTGACAAAAGAATAGTGATTATCTCCAAAACCTTTCAAGATAAGTAGGTATAGCAACCCTTATATTATCAAATTCGCCTTAGAAATCCCTATCGAAATATGGGGTCATATACAGGGTGAATTTAAAGAAATTCAAGATGGCAACCGTACAAAAAAACAATTGAAGATTTGATCTCAACTCTCTTCGCAAAACATGGCAAACAATGCCTACTTTAAGATCTCCAAATTTCATTTGTCTATCTCTTACCATTTTTGCAGGGACAGCGTGTTTCTATACTTTTTAGTGACCCTATATGTATTTATAGCATAAATGTAATGTTGCCACATTTCACCAGGATTATATCCACCATTCTTTGCTTTGCAGGGGGATTTCTAATTAATGTTTGTGTTGTAGGCCTTTAGTGAAATCTGTCACTTCATGTAATGCCAGCTTTTAATGTAATTAAGATTGTTAATGGATTTACTTGTTAAATATCAAAAGTAATTTTTCTATTTTAAATATTTTTATGATTTCATTTAGCCTTTGTTTTGGTGAATTGCCATATTTACATGTTCCCTATCAGAATAATAAGGTCCTTAAAACAACGGCATTATATGAAATGCCTAAATGCATTCAGTCCGTCAAATAGTGAAATACATCATCTGCTAGTATTTCATGAAAAGAAGGCAGCAGATAATGTAACAATCTTGTTACATTAAAAGCTGGCATTACATGAAATAACTGGTCATTTCATGAAATGGATTTAAACTTGAGACTTACATGACCTTAAATTCTTAAATTCATGTAATTATGACGTTTTACATTGTCAAAGATGACCATTTGGAGTAGTGGAAACAAAAAAATTAATAGTTGTCTATGACTCATCATCCTTGATTGAATATAGTCTTAATTTTCACGGTTATATGCACAGTAGCAATTTGTTAAGCTAAAAATAGGAGAGCTCATATTGTTTGAGGGTTTTGCATTCAATGAAAAGTAGAGATCGATCGATACCAATATACATATCAGTATATCAGCTATATCAGCCATGAAGATGATATAAACCAATACAAAAAAATGCACGAAATTGAAATTCTAAATGGAAATGGGTGAATATTAAGCAAAACGACCCTATTGTTGTCAATACAAAACATACATCTTTCAAAAAAATCGCCATCTTTTAAGTAGGATTCCAATTTTCTATTTTCTATTCATAAAAGAGACAAAATGTACCACCATTCCTATTAAACTAATGCAATCCATGGATTTATTGACACTTCTGTTAATCTCTTTAAATTACGAATGAATGTACAAAGGTTAATATAAACAGTTGAACAAAATGTGGCCCAAAATATGATGTAAATATTTCAAAATATAGAGGCCTATTATATTATATCAGTATGGATCAAAAAAATCATATTAATTTTTTATCATTACTATTATTTTATTGAATATAAATTTTGTTTTCTAAAAATTCTTATTTATAAATTTAATAATGTTATTATCAGTTCCATTAATGGACTGGTTTCCAAATTTTTTTTATTTCATATCTCTGTAGGAAAATACATAAAATAAAGGTTTTAAGAATTCTTGGGCTTCAGTTAAGCTTAGTTTAGCTGAAAAATATTTATTTCATTAATATTTTGAAAATTACTAATGTTTCCGGAAAGAAATGACAGTGTTCTATTGTGTTCAAACAAGTTGGTTTAGAAAAAGATTAGTTTGTTGATAACATTGTTTCTATAAGTTGCTGATACTTATTGTTTAGGAAATGGATGAGTAAAATTTCTAAAATTTACTAAATACTATCTCTTACTTACTCTTATGCACAATTCACGGTTGAAGTAGACTTGCTTTTATTATAATTATTGTTATAATTGTATCTATAGCTTTATGTTGTGGATAAAGTTTTCAAGAGGTGGAAAGATCGGCCATAAAAGTTCTAACCAAGGCCCATACATAATAATAAAATGCTGTGAAAGATAGATCGTCCTGTACTTCATTCTGAATAATAAACTACTCAAAATAAACAAATATGTTGCTATCTCACAAGTCCTGTTCTATACTACTGCATATAATTTTAATACCATTATCATTACAGACCAGAGTGACAGGTGTCATTTGAGAGATGGTTTTTAGAAAGAACCAAATTTCTAACAATAAAATTACAAAATAAATTATTGTAAAATTAAATTTTACTATAACTATATAGGGTCCGGAAAAAGTCCTGGCACAGCCTCGTAATTTCTAAGCAGAAACATACATATTTCTAAAAATTTCAGAGACCTTTTAGGACTAAAAATACTAAATTTTGAAAGTATTTCGTAACTGCTGCAACAGGCCTGCCCCATAACGTCTAAAAACGTAAGACGGCTGTGGCCGGTATGTCTACCTACAAATTCGCAATGCAGCCAGCATGTCTGTCAACGTGTTAATATTTTTAAAATGAAATTATGTTCATAGTATATCAGGCACTGCTAATTTAAATTCAGTTTAGATGAATAGTAATAATTTGGAATTAGTATTATTTAAAAGTAAACTCGCAATAACAGTTCACTCAACTTTCAAAACTTTCATCACAAGTTGTGAATTGAGTTCCATGATTTCTAAACATAAATTGTTATAAAACAATGAAAATAACATTAATAAATTGTAAAAATAAAAACACTATTCCATATTGTTTATATTAAGAAACTCAAGTTTTGTGCTGGCTGTTATGCAATGAAAATCTTTCACAGCATATTATTTGGTTTTAACAACCTTAAAACTCTCCAACAAATAAAAGGCAATTCTTTCTTAAAATTGCTTTTTAGTATTTGGAAAGTCTAAATAAAGATTTTCTAAATTTTATAAAGAAACTTGAATAGATACTAATATAGTTGAACTTCGATAACTTGAACTCAAAGGGAAAGAAAAAACACTGAACAATCAAAAATCTAACTAATCGAGGTATTTTTACATAAATGTATGTACATTGGTCATTTGAAATAAGTTTTGAGTTATCAAGGTTCAAGTTATCGAAGTTCGACTGTATCAATGTTTAATTACATATATTAACATTTGATAATTTCTGCCTAGTTAATGTGTATCAAGCCACTGATATCTTTGAAATAATACCTGTTGTTGATGGGCAATAGTTTGTTTCATAAGCACCATTTTTATACTCTGCTCCATAGCATATTTTTTAGCCCTATTCACTGAATCACTCTGATCTGATGTTAATTTAGGTAATGCTCCACCAAGGATACCTGCTATTGTACTGCTTCTTGCACCAGGACCTAGATACAAATTAAAAACTATAATCCTGAATAATGTAAGTGCTGATACAAAGACTTACCTGTTATGACTTCACCTGATTGTATGAGATCATTATAATTTTCTGCACCCTCTGCCACATCTATAACAAAATATTTCGTAAAATAAATGAATATAAATTGCCTAGAAAAATAATTTTGTAAAAAGTTGATAATTTTGACGAAATTTAATCAATATGAATTCTGATTTTGATGCCAAAATTTAGATAATAGCTTTATATTTATTGTGGAATTTCTAATGCATGAAAAAAAAATTAATTAAAAAGCTAAAGAGGGAAATCAATACCTTCAGGGAGTTTCAGGCAGTACCAAAATGTTTTAACAATTTCAATATACAATATTAAGTTTTATACTTATTATTAAATAACGAAAAACCCTGCAACATAGTAAGTAAAAAATAAAACAGTTGAAATTTTCGAAATATTCTTAATCTCAAGCAGCTGCAACAGGACACTATTCAACATACGCTGCCAAGAAAAAGTGACAGCTCGCACCTAATTGCATCTGGAAAAATAAAAGAAAAGTAGCTTTGTCTAAACAACCCTTCCAATCATTCTTGGAAACACGATTAAATTAATCTTATAACAAATCTTGAATCCCATCAAAATTGACTTACAAAATATTATCAAAAAATTAAAATAAAGAAAGAAAATAAATAAAATAAAACATGGAATTAGATTTTGGAATTCAAGGAAGTTTTTAATTTATACTTCATTTACTTCTATAGAGTCTGAGTAAATTAAAATTATCACATTAACAATTTATACTTGTATTACTCAAACTCATAAAAGTATTTGCATTTTATAAATTCCTACCATGTAACCGTGAAGGCAACGGTTACAGCATTATCTGGCTTGTGCAACTCCACATGTGGTAACGAGCCAGTCGATCTCAATTCTGGAACATCGCAAGCAGACCGAAACATCGCACATTAGTATGGAGACCGGTACTTGTAGTTTTACTCGTTAAGTAAAAATTGCTTACAATACTTACCTAATGACCTAAAGCGTTTTTGAGGAGGTTCTTCTGTGCCTGGGGCTGGCGGTTCTGGTTCAGAATTCCCTTGTACAGCCATTTGAGTAGAATTCATCTAGGATCAATAAGTTTAAAGGGAGTTACCACAATAAAAATGCAGAACTTACCATGCTTGTTCCTCCACCGTTTATACTGAGATGTTCTTGTTGAAATGCAGTCATCATTTTGATAATAAATAAGCACTTTCCTATATCATAACACAATAAAAATTTATTACAAATATCACAAATACACTACCCAAGCGTTTTATCCAAAATGGCGATTACAAACTGTTACAAACCAATAAAATAAACGGAAGTGCAATAAAGAAATCAATAACACCCAAAATAGAGCTCCTATTACATCTAATTGTTACTACTCCTAATTATCTTAGTGTCTAAGTGCAACTACAACTTGACAAGACGTTTGTTAGGTTTATTCGAACAACTTTGGCAACATTGCTATAAATACCATAAATACACTGTAAATTCTTGATATTTATTTATATTTTTTGTTAAAGTAATATTGCTTTGAATACTTCTAAAATAAAAAGATACAATAACTAAAAAATTGGCTAGTTTTAAAAATTATTTCTTTAGATTAAGATAAATGTAAATACGAAAAAATTATGTTTGCATTATTTATTTTGTTAATGTTAATATAACCAAATTTTTAAATCTGTAGATAAGTATTTTCTTACAATATTTTAGTAACACAGTGAGAAAACAATGGAACAAAAAAAATATAATTCGAATATTTCTACACAACCAAATCACATTTTAAATAATGAACTCAAACCGAATCCTAGTAGGGTTGTAGCTAGTGCATGGGTGCATAAATTGCAGAAACAATTGAACACAAACAATAATGTTACCTTAATCATACTGTGCCTTAATAAGAAAGTTAGCCACAAGGTGTGGAAAATTAAAATATTGCCAAATCTTAAAATTAGGTGTAACTTGAAAATTATAATTACAAAACCAAAAAGTTAAAAAAAATTATTTATTACTCAAGTTTTTTTTATCTAGATACAGATTAGTGTGCCTTGATATTATTTTATTAAATGTCATTTTTTTAATAGGTAGAGTGTGGACACACTTGTCAAAAAAGATAAACAAAAATCTACTCGTACGTCGAGTGTAAAGGATAGAATAAAAATTTACTATTAAAAATTTTTTTCTTTCCTTTACACCCACAGTGCAAGCAGAGAGCTAACGTATATCTTTGTCTCTGTTGTTTGACAAGTGTGGCCACACACACACACACACACAATGACATTTAATAAAACAATATCAAGGCACATACAGATGAAAGATGATTTTAAAAATCTGTCTAGATATATCTTTTATCTAGATAATGCCCAACACTGTTCATTTTCTAGAGCTGTATTGTAACTGTGTATTTTATTAACATTGTACTACTGGTTTCAAAATGAACTAAGACACTTTAATTTTCCCATTGTAATATCTACATTTAATTTCGGCAAAAATATCTTTATCCATGAATTATTTGACGGATAAAGTCACATTTACACTAGGAAAAATACTTACGTTTTCGAATCATAGTAGTTTGCCAGTGTCCTAGTTCATTTTGAAACCAATAGTACATTAGTTTCTAGTTAATTTGAATTGATATTAAAAATTATAGAAGATATCTTATATCTAAAATTATAAAGAAATATTCGTTGTTGGCAATCTGAGATTGTTAATTTTATATTCTGTTTATTATTATAATATTTATTTTAAATAAAACCTAATTTGTATAACTGTAATATACATGCATGATGATTGCTGCATGCTCTTTCCCAGAAGTCATGCACTGCTACTGGATACTGAAAGTCCTTTTTTCTTAACTATTTATACATTTATAGTAATTTATTCAGCATATCAATACATAGTGAAAAATGATTTATAAAAAAACCAAACTCTGTTTATTTTTGTAATTTTAAATATAATTATTTTACCCACTGTATTAAATTAACCAATCATGTAAAAGTATTTTTGTTTTTTAACAAAATGCCCAGCAAAACATTTAAAGCACTCCCAATTTTCGCAAAAATTAATCACATAGCAGATACTGAATACCTATTTTCATGTTTTTCTGAGTGCTAATAGTAAAACTATATCATAAACACTAAGCGTCTGAAAGTGCATGACAAACCATCACTTAGAAACACTTGTAAAATCTATTTTGTTGTGTAATTTTTATTTTTGTTTTGAATTATGTTTGAATTTGTTGCTTAAAATCACTGGACAGTAATAATTAGCTTTTTAAAACCACATTTCCAGATTTATATAAAAATATCTATAGCATCACAAATGCCAGATCATTTTAAAAAAGTTTATAATAGTCAAACTCCACGGTGTATTCTAGTTTTATTAACATAAACTTTAAATAGAAAACATACATTCATTTTATGTAACTTTATATACAGAACATGTTTTTATTCTCTTCTCCATGTGGTTACTACTGCATCTGTTCGATAACGTTGTGTAATAGTACAATCTTCCCAACTCATTCTTGTACCACTTTGAAACATCTCTGCTCCAGCATGTGCTATCATTACACCATTATCAATACAGAATCTTTCATCAGTAGCAAAAAGCTTTGCATCTCTTTCTTTACACATAATATCCATCATTTCCTGTAACCGTTCATTACATCCAACACCTCCAACAATTAAAACTTCTTTAGAATTACAGTGAGCTAAAGCACGCTCTGAAGTCTCTATTAACATAGCAAATACATGTTCTTGTAATGAAAAACATAAATCTTCTTTGGTATAGCCATCTTTCAATAACTGATTTGCTCGCTCCTCCATATATGTTAATATACCAGAGAAACTTACATCCATGCCTTTAACACAATATGGAAGGCTAATTAGCTTTTTACCTTTTTTAGCTAATTGCTCAATATTATAACCTGGGCTTGGAGCATTTGATAATTTAAGAATTCGAGCAAACCTATCTAAACAATTTCCAACAGCTATATCAATAGTTTCACCAACGATTCTATAGCGGTTCCTTGAAAATGCTATGACTTGAGTATTGCCCCCACTAACATACAAAATTGTTGGATTTTCTGCACCTGTTATTAATCGGCCCATTTCAATATCTATCATTAAACGTTAAATAAAATATAATTCACTTAATTTAAAGTTCACAATAATAAAAGGATACGTCCAATACAGTGATTAACTCCTAACAATGGTTTATTCCATAATTGAGCCAATGTTCTAGCAACAACAGCAACTGAAGCTAAAGGTGCCCCCATTCCAGGACCCTTAGTGTAACAAACCACATCAATATCTTTAACGTATATTTTAGCTTCATCAAGTGCCTCTTTCAAAACTTCAAGAATATTTTCTCTGTGATGTTGAGCTGTTTCTCGAGGTAAAAACCCAGCACCGGGCGGAGTTATGTAGGTTCTTCGACAATTTGACAAAACCTCACCATCTTTCACTATTCCAATACCTAATTTATTTGCGCTGCCTTCAAAACCTATTGCTATTACCATTTTTAATTCATATGAAATTCAGTCTGTTTGATTTTATCTTTATGTTATTGACAATTGAGAGTGATAAAGTAGATTTCTCCAAGTTATTGTGTTTGATGTTAGTGAGTGGCATACACAAAATCAACACGACAAACACAAAACTACACAGGTTAAAGATTTGAGAGGTTAAGGCAAGCAAAGGCAAGTTGAGGGTTAGGTTAGGTTGACTCTATTAAGTTCAGATTGCCAGATTGCCAGATCATAAAATATACCGGCCACAAGAAAAAGTAGTTCTTGTCCTTCACAAAGCCAATTGATGTGAGATAAAGTACTGGCACCAAACAAAAGACGATCGCAAATTGAGCTAAATAACGACTTTCTTTCCGCCAGAGGCGCCGTTGTTTCACTTCAAATTTGACAAGTTTAAACGTCAGTACTCAATAGTAACTTTTAAAGTGAAACTTCAAAGTACACCGTTACAAAAATATCATGTCAAGGTCTGAATTCTATAATAGTATAAAAAAACATACAACAAATTTGAAATTCGGTCGCTTTTTATTGAAAAATAATGCGTTTTTAAATTTTTGAAATAATCATGTAATTTTTTTGGCAAGTGCAGTTCAAATACGGCAATCTGATTTTTTGAATAAATGTGTTTTTTGCATTTGCTTCGTTATTGTTGGTAACGTCGAAATTATATTACCATTATTGGAAGTTTTTAAACAAGCAGAAAACTTTATCGAGAATGACATTTTCCCCTAAAACCAATCCTAAAAAAGTTTTTTCTCTTGCAAACTCAATCCGGGGACATACTGTATAAAATGGCGGGATTTTTAAAATGAGTAATTGTTGATTTAAGATAGGAATAGTAATAGGAATAGAATACGCTTAAAAAGGAGAATCGCTTAAAATCGAAAATTTTGTAAATACCGTCATTGTCATCATTTTATATTTTCTTTTTGCACAATCGGGCGTTTTTGCTAACTTACTAGCCATGTATTGCGAGCGATAAGTTAATTTTACCGCCCGCGGGTGGTAAGTAATGCAAAAAGTTTATGTTAAATTTTTATTAATAATAAATATAATTAGTTAACATTAAAAGTTGCAGTACGGTTATTGAAAACAAACTTTTTTTCTTTTGAATGAGCCGCAACTGACGATTTACCACTTTCCATCACTGCCACATCAAAATTACATGATGAATCTTATAGCGACAGTAATAATGAAAACAACCGTTGCGGTTTTTTTTAATTTTAAAAAATTGATCAATTTTGCCTAAATTTTGCAATTTAACTTGGAAACTCGATTGTGCAAAAAACGTAAGCATCTGGGGCGTTTACTACAACCGGTTTCGGGCTACGCCCTCAGTTCCCAAACCTATTACCCTTAAATCGGTAAAACGTTGCTTAAATAACTATATCATTATTTATCATTTTACTTATTAACTATTTTTAACTATAATTAATTGTTAACAGTACAGAAAGAGAGAGACAATAAAATAAAATCTTCGATTAGTACTAGAGGATACTAGCTCGTGGTTAGTGCGGTGCCATCCGAACGTGCCGTGATCTGGAAAATTGAAAAAGTGAATTTTACTAGTGGCAATACTGAATTAACCTAATCTTAACCTAAGTTGTCACAAGTTGTCGAATACAATATTTCTGCGGGTGACGTGTATTGTATGAAGAGCAAACATGAATAAATACTGCCTTTTTACAGCTTTAACAATAATATTCGTATTTAAACATGCTAGTGCATTATATTTCCATATTGGCGAAACAGAACGAAAATGCTTTATCGAAGAAATTCCGGATGAAACAAATGTTATTGGTAGGTATTTATACTTCAAATACTAGAAATTTAGGTACATATTTAAATCGTTGATTCTTGCCATAATATACATATTATGTATATACTACATAATCTTTAATGTTATCTTACTTATTTGATATTTGTCACAGTGAACTATAAGGTTGAATTGTATGATCCACGCAGCGGTGGATTTATGCCATCATCTCCTGGAATTGGCATGCATGTTGAAGTGAGAGATCCAGATGATAAAATGTTATTATCTCGTGTATATAGTTCGGAAGGTCGAATAACATTTACTTCTCATGCTCCGGGTGAACATGTTATTTGTATGTATTCTAACAGCACAGCATGGTTTAGTGGATCACAATTGCGTGTTCATTTGGACATACAAGTTGGTGAACATGCTATTAATTATGGCGATGTTGTTCAAAAGGAGAAACTAACAGAATTACAATTGAGGATTAGACAGCTTTTAGATCAAGTAGAACAAATTACAAAAGAACAAAACTATCAAAGGGTAAGTTGCATTTATTGAAATAGAATTTTGTTATTACATTTTTCATTTTAGTATCGAGAAGAACGTTTTAGACAAACCAGTGAAAGTACAAACTCCAGGGTGTTATGGTGGTCTATTACGCAAACAGCTATTTTATTAATTATGGGCGCGTGGCAGATGAGACACTTGAAGAGTTTCTTTGAAGCCAAGAAATTAGTGTAATTTCTATTTTTTTTTTGTTTTTTGTAATAAGAATGTTTATGGAATTTTAGTAAAAAATATCAAAGTATAATTTATTGTATTTTATTATCTGAATTAATCAATAAAACCCATACATTTGTCTAAATAGTTAGTAAAAAGTTTTGGTTGTGGAATGGGATATTCCTTCAATACATTAAAATCCTTCAATAAAGTGTGTCTTAGGTTGTCACAGGTGCAGCAGTACAAATATTCATTCTTTTGTAGTTGTTCTGCTAATTCCACTTGATGGTTGTCCATAAGATCATCATTTATTACTACTACTAGTGGTTTTCGCCTTTTCAGGACCTGAAGACATGTGCCAGCCCCTGCATGACTTATTATGAGATCAGACTTTTCTATTTCTTTATCAAAATCTTCAAAATATTTATCGAATCTGAGTGTTAAAATTTCGTGTGATTTTTGTTTGTATCTTCCAGAGCCAGTTTGATATTGTATAAAGGTATATCCCAATTTATGTAAAACATCCAGTACATCTTTATTTGAAGCAGTTTCAATTAATTTTTCAAACTTAGTAGTTCCCACCGTCACAAACACTTTTTTCCCAGTCATTTTTTGCATAAATTTGTAGAAATTAGAAATATATCATTGTAGGTACTGCCTTGAATATATTATTCTAGAAACGGCTATTTTATGTGAATATACGTATCGTATTTAACTATAAAATCGTATTTGGTATATTTACCAGAGTATTCTAAATTTAATTTGCTTTATTTACTAATCTTCGACTAATATCTACATAACCTCAAAGACCAAGAACATGTTGAGTTGCTCAATGAGGTTAATAAAAACGTGAAAAGTTATATGCTGGAAATAGAAATATTAACCAAATATGGAAGTCGAAATTAGGACAATCGATAATGTTAAGGTAATAAATTTGTAAACATTTTATTTTTCGCATTTTAATATTGTTACTATTTCTATAGGGAAAAGGTTTATTCACTAAAAGAAATATTCGATGTGGTGCAGTAATATTTGAAGAAGATCCTCTTGTTTGTTGTCAGTTTTCTTGGAATACTGCATATATGTACAAAGCATGTGATCACTGTTTAAGGTAATGTTTAAACTTGCAATAAGCCAATTTTTATCGGTACTTTTGTTTGAAATTTTAACATCATTGAAGTACCTAACTGCTTGTGCAAATTCCTTTTATTATAACTGGATGGAATTATTAAATAGTTTCTTGGTTACAATTTTTATATGTAATGTTGCAAATGATAAAAACAATGTAAGTATATGCATGCATGAGATAGAATGTTGCTATCCTTATCAGAAATCAAAATTGCGAAAATAGGAAAAGGTTAAGATACATAAAACAGAAAACTTAAAATCGGATATTTTTTTAGTCAAAATGATATGGGAAGATTAAAAAAACCGATAATATGATGAGAATAGGAAGAAGGTACTGTATTTCATATTAGAAAAGAACATAACTAGTGAAACAACAAACAAGAATTAGAAATTTCTTGATTTTACTGATAGATACCTATTTCAAATTGATCCTAATTCTGACATACAGGATATCCCTGAAAACAACTGACAAGCGTTGATAGCAGATTCTGAAACAAATTTGAAGCAATTTAATGCAACTGACCTATATCCTAAAGTCCACCTTTTATGACATACAGGGTCTGAAAGTTGAATTTAAAATTTCTTATTTCAAATATTTGGGAAACAATGTTGAGATATTAAAATAATTTTTTTTGCATTTTGTTATAAGATATCTGCTATTCTATCAATTATTTCAGTTAATCTTCTCCATTGGCAGAGATCTAGGGAAAATTAAGTAATCTTGCCATATTTTTCTTTTGTTTTTTTCTCATAAATCACTTTTTTCTACAACCGTCAAAAAAAGGTTAGATTTAAGCATCGCCAAGGATACGGGAAACTTTTTATTTTTTCACATGGGCGCAAAAAAAAACATGTTTTACACACATGTGCAAGAAAAGAAAACAAAAATGACACATTAGGTAACTGCTTATTTTTGCAAATTAATACTTTATTATTTTGCATTTTCATCGCACACTTGTTTTGTATAGTTTACTTCAAAAATTCATATAATAATGTTTGAAGGTTGTAGAAAAAATGTTGTTTGCATTTCGTGAGGGAAAGCAGTGATTTTTTGGCGCATTCGAATGACTTTTTTACCTCGACTTAATGGTCTTGGCAAAAAAATGCCATTTTCATGTGCTGCAAAAAATGCCATTCTCATGCGCTACAAAAAAACCACTGATTTCCCGCACTTAATACAAAAATAACTATTTTTTTCAAATAAAACCAGAATTTATAAAACTAGGATTAGAAAAACACGACTGATGGCATTGAATTCTACGTTAAAAAGTGCCTCAACAATGCTTAAATGATTTTGTTCTAGCTTCGAAAATAAAGGAGCTACAGCAAATTGAAGCAATCGGCCATTTTTCACTTTTTCTCTCTGGGGAAAAAACAAAAGACGGCAGCTTATTTCTGGCAACAGTAATGAAACAAGCATGAAAAAAGAGGCCACGAGTACCTAAGTTGTTTTCATTTATTTGTGCTAATAAGAAAGTTACCCATTTAATCCCATCCAAATTGGACCACACTGTACAGTTAGAGCTTCCTCAAACACTCATGACCACAGTGCAGAAGGCAAACTCATTTCTTTACTTCTTCCATGCTAAGTAATATGCACTTGCCAACTTTCATTTGTTTGCCAGTTCCCTTTCCCCAATTTTAACTCCGCGTTCGCGCAGCAGTATAGTCATGAGTGTTTGAAGGAGCTCTACTACTTTCCAATATCTATTATTTCAGGAAATTACATGCTAATGTTTTCATGAGAGGTGGAGGTTTAGAAAAGGTCAGACATTTTTGACCCCTTAAGTCTCTGCCTCTGATGTAACCTGTTATGATGATTTCTAAAATAATGAAGACGTTATACTAGTAACTATATAGCAGATTTCAGTTTATTATCATGTCATGTTTAGGATACTAAAAAAGCTGAGGGTTCCAAATCAAATTTTGGTTGTGTAAGTTTCAGAAAGTTTGCTTTTATGAAGAAAAGAAACATTCTATGAGAAATTGGCACTAACAACTTTTGTCCAGAGTTTTCCATCAGTTTCAAATGTGATCAAACTATTGAGTTTCCACTGGCATGTCACAGGTTTTTATAAAATGTGTGACCCCCATCTTTATATCTTCACCACTGACAGATATCAATTACAAGATTTTGGTAAATAGTGATGTCTTACACAACAAACATGTAAACATATTATTAAACATTTAACAAAATCATGGTGGAGACTAATTTATGACAGATCCCCTAAGTGTTCAACATTAATACAGTACTACTAACAGCCACTAAGCACATTATTTGTCTGAACCACTGACTGACTTACTCACTTGTTATCTGCTCTATCTTTATACAGAAAAACCAACTTACATTATCGGCACAATGGGGAGTTCTGGTATATAAATATAAAGATATATTTTTAAAATATTAAATTTTGGATTCTTCCTATTTTGTAATTTCCAGACTACACATTTTACTGAAGAGAATTTCAAAAAACTGGTCATTATTAATGTCAACTCTTAGCTACTTAATTTGAGTTCCAGGTAGTTGTACTATCAGCAATCATGCCCAAGTTTGTTATGAGAAAAAGACGAGAGTAACTTTTTTTGCAGCATTGACTATAGATTTCAAATTATGACAAAATTATTTAATTTTTTTTAAGGAGTGCATGTTCCTATCCCTAGATCTCCACCACTGATGAGAAGATTGAGTAAAATAATTAGTAGAATAGCAGATACCTTATATCAACAAACATGCAAAAAAAGTTATTTTAAATTTCTACTCCAACTTTGACACCCTGTACCTCATAAACGGTGGACTTTAGGATATACATACATTGGGTTAAATTGTTTTGATTTTGTTTCAGGAATCTGTCATCAATGTTTATTGGTTGTTTTTAGGAACATCCTATATAATCAACTTTAAAATTGCTGTTTTGTACATGTTTTAATAAAAGAAAATGTAAGAAATATGATATTTTATCTTTTATTTTATTGACAAAGTTATGGTGGTTTTTCTTAGGGTGGCAGCTCATAGATAGGATGTGAGGTCCAGTGAGGGTGTTGACCATTCAATTTAAGGAGAAACAAACAGTGCATTTATTTTTATGACATTTTGTTTTTAGTAACAACCAAATGCAATCCAAATAAATAAACATTAATAATAATCATATGTATATACAAGCTGTAATAATGGATATTTTGAGTTCATATTTGAGGCTTGAGGTTTTTAGACATTGCTGAACACAATTTTGCCATCAGATTTGCTCTAAACATATCCCAATATGTTTTTTGAAAAATCCAGGAATTCTTTTTATTGTAGTGAGAATGTATATAAATCAATCAGTACCAGATTGATACTACCTACTATAAAGAGATTATAATGTCTCAAAAATCAAGTTTGTTAAGTTATCTAACTGTACTCACTTGCAACATTACTCACTGTACCTTTGGCTTTCTTGTTTTCTTTTTTTAACCTCATTGCTTATTAAGTCTTTGCATCAGTAAGAATAAGTACTAGTACACAACACTATTCCAAATCTATCCAAACAATCGAAAAGTTTGTAATAAATTCCTTCACTAATGAAATACATATTCTTGGTAAACATTGACACTACCAAAAAAAGCATGTAGAGAATAATAGCAACCATATTAGGGCTGGCTTTGTAAAAACATTTTTTATGGTTACTGTTGGAATAGATTTGGAATAGAGTATACAGGATGTAAATAAATAACACTGACAAATTGATAGGATAAATTTCTGGTGACTAGAGAAGTATTTTTCAAATAGAACCTATGGTTGATTTATCTTACTGGTTGTGGAGTTATCAGTCTTCAGAGTTACATGCAGACTAGTTAACTTTTGGTTGCATCGTCTTTACTTGGTCAAATATAAAAAAATCTTATCAAAAAAAGTTGTAGCAAATTGCCTTCTGGGCATTCTAATTTTATTTCCAATCTCCAATTCCTCAGAGTGTATTGTACAGATGAAATACGTAACATTGGATGAAAAAGAAAAAGATACTTGCTATTCAACATATTTCAGCTGTAGAATATATACCCTGCATAATCATAAGTACTTTTAAAATACTCAGAAGACATTTTTCTACAACTTTCTTTAATAAGAGCTTTTGATATTCTGACAAATAATAACAATACAGCTAAAAGTTAACATGTCTGCATGCAACTTTGAAGGCCAATAACTCTGTAACTAAGACAAATTGACTTATAGGTTCTATTTGAAAAAATACTCATCTAGTGATCAGGAATTTATCCTTTTAGTTTGTCGATGTTATTTGTTTATACTCTATACTTAAAATTTTTTATTAATTTCTTTAGACCTCTGGAATCAGCTCAAGAAAATGCAAGGCGACTTACTTCAAATCAGAATTTGATTTTGCCTTATCCTGATTGCTGTACAACTAATAAAAATACAATTGTAGCATGCGCATTATGCGGTGTGGAATATTGCAGTCCCCAATGTCAAATTACAGCATTTAATCAATACCATCGAACCTTATGCTTACAAACTAGGGAACGAAATCACACACATCCCTTGGAACAACTCAATGAAGCTTGGAAGTAAGAAACTATTTATAATGATATATAGCATTAGAGAAGCAAATGCAAACATGGTCCATCAGGACTATGGCAGGTTGACCATGTTATAGAGACTGTTTTTTTCAAGCTAGTTCACTGAAAACATCTTGTAAAGTGCAAGAGATACAAAGTCAGAGATTAATTTATTAGTGTTTTTGTTTCTTTGAGAATATCCAAATTATAAATATTTGCTAAAAACAAATTTTTTTTTAAACCAAATATCTCTGAACAGAAGAAAGTAATAGAAAAAGAAAGTTAAGAAGGTAACTCAGGGCTAAATATGAAAAACATGTTTTTGCTGCTGATTTTTGTTTTTCTGCTAAGAAAACTTGTTTTGAATTTTAGTTTGCACTTTAAATACTTATTAGGCTTAGGACATTTTTAGTCCGAAAGAGTCATTTACCATATGAGGCGCAAAGAAAAATGCATATTTAACATATATGCATAAATATGAATGCACCTGTAAGTAACGGCCATGAACCTGTCAATCACACGAATACAATCAGAATCAAGTTGAGGTGCGCACGGTCGAATATTAAAACTGGTCTGCTGTATGCCAAATGTGATTATTTCTCGATAATGAAATGCTGACTGGCGGATTTAAGTTTTATTTCACATTTTTAAAAGTAATTTTATATTATTAGTAGGATTGACATGATTAAAATAAAATGTTTAAAGTAAAACAAAACAAAGTAATATTATTAGCATATATGCATGCATTTCCCATATGGCAAAAATACTGATGACAACACACGCTTGCCTAATCTCAACTTTCAAGATTAATTATTTGTTTATTTATGAAAATGACTTTACTTATGAATTGGGGGTTAAGAATATTTGTTTGATTTACTGAGATAAAGTTAGCAAACTAGTTAACAGCACCTTATAAAGAAAGTTAGAAAAACTTTGCAATACAATAAACACTATGCATTTTACCTATGACAGCCTTGTCTTGCATTATGACATGACATTCTGATTACAAGTTTGAAATCAATTTGATTTATCTAAATATATTGTACTATTTGAATAAATTGGACCAGCAAATAAGATAAATTTATTAAAAACCATACAGATTTACAGGAAACTTAAAGCTCGTTTTGCTAAAATTGGATAGATATTTAAACATGCATAATAGTCTTAAATTATATAACTCAGTTTTTAACGATTTTAAGCATGTTGAAGTGCTTTGAATTTATTAATTAAATTAAAAGAGACCATATTTTAGTGCATTCTTTAAGGGAAATTGTTTTCTTATACCTAACTGCACAGAGGCCAACTGAGTGTACCTTTTATCTTCGTTTGGGTAAAAGGTCTATTGACTAACATCAAAACAATCAGGTTAGGAGAAAATATTAAAAAGTGTAGAAAGCTCCATTAAAAAAAATGGTTTTAGCCTTTATTTTATAACCCAGAACATACTGTACGTTTTTTTTTGCAGGCAAGTACATTATCCTCCAGAAACCAATACAATAATGCTAATTCCAAGAATACTTGCAACAATTCAGCAATCTACTACTAATCGAGAAGAAATGTGTATGCGTTTCTTGCAATTTTCTCATCGCACTATGAATGAAGATGCAGAACTGGCACATAAATTATTGGGTGAAAAATTTAGCAGTCAATTAGCTCTTTTGCATGGTCTTTTATTACAAGCTATTCCCCATGAAGGTGTAGAACAGTTTTTGACTATGGAAGGTTTCCAAAGTTTATTAGCATTACTTGGCACTAATGGTCAAGGTGTGGGAACAAGTGCCATTAGTCAATGGGTAACTAGAAGTTCAGAACTACCTCTACCAGAAGCTGAAAAGCAGCAACTAGACAATTTTATTGATAAATTGTATGAAGACATGGATCGAGTGTCAGGAAACTTTTTGAATAATGAAGGTGTTGCACTTTTCTCATTGCAAAGTGCATGCAATCATAGTTGCGTTCCAAATGCAGAACCAACATATCTTCATAACAATAGTCGACTATCACTAGTTGCTTTAAGAGATATTGAGGCAGGTGAAGAAATTTGTATAAGCTATCTAGACGAGTGTAACCTCCAACGATCAAGACATTCTAGGCATAAAATATTAAAAGAGAATTATTTATTTGTTTGCCAATGTTCTAAATGCCAAGAGCAAGCTCAGGATCCTGATGTTACTAGTGATGAAGAAGAAGATGAAGAAATGAGTGATTGAAAAATAATATATCAATTTATTATTATACTTTTATTTTCAGGTTCTAATTTTAAACTATTTTTTGTATTCTTGAATAGAAAACTAAGTTTTTAGTAATGTACTTTATTAAATAATTTGTCCAACATTAATAAAGATATTGTCAAAAACCAAAATATAAGCTATTTTACAAAACAGAAAGTAAAACAACTACAAAAAACTTTTAACAAATCAACAAAAACCTTGAGATATAAAGAATAGTATAGAAGGCTAGATGTGAAAGCAGTTAAGATATGACTTTTATTTCCACTTTCTGTATGTCCCACTTGTTTTTTTTATTGTGTTTGTTGAGCTACACTTTAATTTGTAAATGCCTTCAAATATTTAACTAACAGTAGGTGATGGCGTTAAATTGATAAGTTGATTACTGTTTTCTGCAAGTTCTACAATTGAAACACGACCTCGTTGTCTAATGAACTTAGCAACAGCTTCCATCTCCTGTGGGGATACATAGATGAATTTACCACGATCATCAATTACGCCTGTTAAAATATCATCTTTCTGCAAGTCTTGAATTCTATCAATAGCAGCTTGTGTTTTCAGTTTAAAATGTGCCGCCAAGTCTTCAATTACCACTACTTTATTTGTTTTAATATAATTGACAAATTCTTGCAATAGATTTTGTTGTTCACCACCATCACCTTCTTCAAAACCTTCTTCTTCAACAACAAATGCCTCTTTCATCTTAAGGTATTCTTCATGCTCTCTTCTTTCTTTCTCTTCCTTTGCTTTGCGTTCTTCCTCTTCTAATCGCTTCTCTTCAGCTAGTTTTTTTTCTTCTACTTTTCGTCGTTCTTCTTCTGCTAATTGTTCTCGTTTTTTCTTTTCCTGTCGTAATTGCTCTTCAGCTTCCCTTTGAGCCTTCTTTTCAGCTTTTGCTTCTAATTTGGCTCGTTTTTTTGCACCAATTTTATCATCTGGCATTTCCACTTCTTTTTCTACTTGTTCTTGTTCTTCCTCATCTTCATCTTGTTGGAGACGAGCTGCAAGAAAAGTATTTGTAAATTAATTATAAATATTCAATTACTGTCATTCATATACTAGCAGCAAGTGTACTTGTATAACAATCAATAGAAAAAAAAAGCACTCATGATGCCCAGTATAATCTCCTACTAACACACAAATTTATTATTGGATTTATTCAGAACAATGAGAAAAAGATACAGATATAAATGAACTACAGTGAGACACACTGTATGTCTTATTGTAAAAGTACACTTATGTCGCATCGTTATAATCAGAAAAGACTTCTCCATCTAATACGTCGACAAGTTAAATTGGAAGTGAAACAAATGTTTTAATATCGTATTCCTATAAGAACAAACACCATTATAAAAGTCTTCAACTTATCCATATGGCTAAAATGTGTAGTTACTGAAATATTGTCTGCATAAACTTAGTGAAAGAATACTGAAGATATACTGTGGTGTGAATCTTGAGTATATTTGCTATGTGAATATAAACGACAGTAATTGCATATCAATTTGTTTTACCATTTGCTCTCATTCGGACACCTCGGTTTCTAGCAATTTGTGCTCGTCGTGGTGCACCATCACGAATTCTTTGTGCAGCACCTCCCGGTCGATTTTCAGCAACTCTCACTGTAATAGATTAAATAAGTTTAATAATGATTGTAATTGTGTTTACATTAATACATACGTTTAGGTGGTCTCTTTGAATTAAAAAATAATCCTATACTAAGAAGTATTAAAACTGTAACAGCCGCCAAAGCTATTAATAACGTTAAATCCATTGTATGTCTAGTTTATATTTTATAAACATATGTTGAACATTTGTACCTCGTTAAACGTAACCTAAAATCCCTAAAATATAAAACAAAGTGAACGATGTCAACACAGGCTGTCAAAAGTAGTCAAAAGTGTCAAGCGTGTCAAGGCTAAAAATCCACGAAGTTGTTCATTGCTCCTAGAACTGCGCATGCGCGCCACTTGTCTTTTTTAATTAAATGTGGCGGGAAGTCAATTGACTTAACCTCAAAAAACATTTAAAATAAGATCTAGTATTGTTACGATTGTTACTTTTGTTAAAGTACTAATGGTACTAATCTCGGAATAATGCCTGTCAAGTATTTAGTATGTGATAAAACTTTCATCCAGAAAAGAAATTTAAATAGGCACTACAAAAATATTCATAATAAAAATAACAACTGCATTTTTTTATAGATTTTTAATGTGTGTAGTAACAAATGTGTTAACGGTTGTGAATGTTCTTTTAAAACTGCAGGATATAAAAATATATAAAAATAATTCTGAAAACTGTGGAATCTTATTATTATATTAGAAGTGGTAAGTTGAAAGGTGTAAGGTTGGTAATTAATTAATATTGAGTTGTAATGGTTGTAATCGTTGTAATTTGTTATTACAAAAAAAAACAGTTCTAGCAATTTCCTTATAAGTTTGTATTCATCAAATCTAAATGATATCAAGAGGAAACTAAAATTGAAGTGTCAAGGATCCTGCAAGATTAATAGAGCTTGCAGAAGCTCAATTACAGTGAAGAAAAATGCTGTTACTGAAAATTGCCTTGTAAGATTCTTTAAAACCCATTATAAACACAAACCTGAACTACAACATATTAGAATTTCCAGATAAGAATGAATAAATGTAGCACATAAGCTATCTGCTGGGGTGACAGTGATAATGGCAAGAACATTGATTCAAGGATTTTGTCTAGAAAAGATCTACTGACTCGAAAGACATTAATAATAATATTAAACAGTGCTTTAAAATGGATGTGATGAATGGGGTAACTTTTTTTAATTGCACCTTGTCATTTGGTTTACTTTTGTAGAAAAATGGACTTTCTACTATAGAAATACTAATTATATTAGGTGGATTTCATGTAAATATTCTTGTACCGCATGTAAATAGCATGACTTTATTATGTAATTATATTGTAATTATACATATTAGCTGCATGTAATAGTAGTACCAAGACTAATTTAAGATCTATGACATATATAGAGTAGATATGGGCATGAGACAATTACTAGTTCCCATATGGCATACAGACATCCTATGGACGACCAATTTACATTTTTTGTACGTAATTTGGACGACTTTTGGATATAGTTTGTACATAGTTTGGAATACCTTTGGACATAGTTTGGACGATTTTTCAACATACTTTGGACGATGCTTGGACATAATCTGGACAACCTTGGACATAATTTGGATGATTTTTGGACGACCTTTGGACATAATTTGGATGTTTTTTGGATATAACTTGGACGTATTTTGTAATACTTTTGGATGCAATTTGTACATTATATGTACGATTTTTGGACAAGATTTGAATGTTTTTTGAACATAATTGCGCGTTTTTTTGTTTTTTATGGAATTTGTACATCCTTTGTACATGAGATTTGAACGTGCTTTGTGGATATAATTTTGGACATTCTTTTTTTCTAATATTGTTGAATGTGATTTTTTTGTGTATTTCATTATATGCAATTTGGCGACATTTCATGAATGAGATATATTCATTACAAATAAATAAAACCTGATGTGGAATTTATAGTTTATTATTCCATTAAAAATAATGCTTTTGTCAAAAAATAACTACTAAAAGTGATTTAGAGAAACAAATGTGAATAATATTATAGTAATAACTGCTGATACACTTGATTAGAAAGTTCTGTATATCGTAATTACATTAAAATCATAATTAAAATTTAAATAAAATATCTAATCTTAACAGGACAAACTAGTTGCATTGATAATTTACAGAATATTTAAATCTAAACATGAAGTAAGAGTATGGTTCAATCTTATAATTTCAAACTGAAAAAACTATTATATACATTACCTTGGCCATTATTTTAGCAATTCATATCAAAATAATCACTTTTACAATAACTTTTCATACCAAACTTGTTTATATTAACCTATTTGCCATGCCATTTGTGTAAATTTCTAAAAGTTAACAATATCCTTTTTACAATAAGGTACATAAAGGAAAGAAAAACTCAATTGTTAATTGGTAATTAAAATTTTATTTTCAATTATTATAATGAGATACTCATTACTGATTGTTTTTATTTGCTAATGCCCTGCTTTTAGAGGTGTGGCGCTCTTTGGCCCGTCGCAACCATGTCTTCATACAGTCTTCTGCATTTTTGACGGTATACTCGCCCAAAAAGACTCTTGTAGCTGCATCTAAAAATATATAAGTAATGTGAGACATCAGCGCGACTAACCTCAAAAAATCCCCGGAAAATATGCGAACTAATTTCAATAACAAACAACGTCAACCAATCAGAAGCATAATTTTACTCGAGTACATTAACTGACAAAAAGTTCTCTTAAATTCATTACATGTTATTGATGTTTAGTTTTATTTAAATTTTCCGCCGAAAGATTTTTGCATTTTGTAGTTTCGAAAAGCTCTGATGAGCCAGGTAAAGAGAAAGACCGTACTCAGATTCTTCAACCCCTCAGGCTATTTAAATAAATTTATTTTCTTTCGTTTGGTATTTGCAGCTTTCTGATCAAGAATAATTTAAACAAATATGAGTACGTCTCTGCTTAATCTTAACTATATCAATAAATTACAAATTACAAGGATAATATATCTATAATTTCGCATTCATATCATTACATACTATAATTATTATTATATATAAGCAGGGCCCGGACCAGATTGAATGATAAACTTCTTTTAAACTTCGAAGGTATTTAAAACGTTGGCTTCAAGTTTTTACATTTTTAAAAATATTTTTCATTAACTGAATCTATTAGCATCAGGTATATATATATATATAATGTCTAGGTTTTAATTTTTCGAAGACTGTTTTCCTAGAACAAGTGCAAACTTTAACAATAAAAATTAAATAAATACAGTGAGTCTGTCTGGACCCTGATTATAAAGTATCTATTGCAGTAAAAAAATATACGTATCACTCTCTGTTCAACACACATGAAAAACGTATACAAAAAACTAATTTAACAAAGCACAAGTATTGCACGCTACAAATAAAGCCAAATCTCGACGCTGCATGAATAGATAATAGTTATACTGATGGTATTGATAAGAAGTACTGTTACTGTGACTGACCACTAGGTTATTCATAATTTCAACCAATGACGAATGGCTCAC
The DNA here is from genome assembly GCA_011009095.1 of Ignelater luminosus. NCBI lineage: Eukaryota > Metazoa > Arthropoda > Insecta > Coleoptera > Elateridae > Ignelater > Ignelater luminosus. The sequence continues at coordinate 156,557 of VTPC01007884.1, forward strand.
CATAGAGTAGGGATACTGTCGTTTTACATGACTACGCATGTCAAACTTTTAAAATCATTCGCACACAACTGTTGACGAAGATGTGAAAAAAAGTTTAAAAACCAAATTTGTAATATTAGTATGGAAAATCACGTAGTATATTTTTACATATAATGTATAGTTATATGTATTTATTTGTAATATAACATATTTTATTATTGGTTTTTTATTCAATATTAAGACTTGGGAAAGTTGTATGTAAGTCTTGTTATTTTACTTCGCTTTATTATTGAAACTGAAATTACCATCGTTGACATCTGGACATCCAATTTTAGTCCAGAATTTGTCCAAATATTAAGAAAAAAAAAGTTAGAAGTTTATGTAAATATTTGGAAAATTTTCTGACTGCAATTAATATTCAATATTTCGTACATCAGTAAGGAATCCACATTGGAATGCTTATGTGATGTACATTTTTAGTCAACAATTTGTTCAGATACTTAAAAATAATCATTTTTTAAATTAAAATATTGGACGAAACTTGGACTTCCAAACAGGGACGTGTAATGGATGTATATTTTAAGTCCGATAATTCTTGAACAAAGTATGGGCCAAAATTGGATGTCTCAAGGACTCCACTAACGGTCGTCCAATGAACTTCCAAACACGGACATTCAATGGATGTCGGAATTAAGTCTATGGATGACCGGACGACTTTTGGATGACAAATTAATGGATGCCCAATTTACGTCCATGGACGTCGGGACGAAATTTAGATGACAAATGGACGTCCGGTGCTATATGGGTTGCAAATACATTTATTTATTACTAGCTGACCCGGCAGACTTCGTACTGCCTCAATGCCTCATCAAATGTTTTTTTTTTTATTTAATTCCCAACATTTTCATATTTACTCACCTTTCAAACCTTCCCTGGACTTCCACAAATAATTCAAGACCAAAATTAGCCAAATCGGTCCAGCCGTTCTCGAGTTTTAGCGAGACTAACGAACAGCAATTCATTTTTATATATGTAGATGATTATTTTAATAGGCTCTTCATGAAAACTATGCAGTCGGTGTTGATAGCTGGGTGTAGAAATATCAAAAAACTAGTTTTATTTATTATAAGAAGCAAGGGGATGGTCATCCTATTTTAGATTCCACAGATTTTTGTTTAATATTTATGAATGCATCTCAAGAACACTTGTTGAAAACATTATTGGAAATCATATTCTATGTATAGATAACACCCATGGTCTAAATAGTTATGATTTTGAGTTGAGAACTATTATGGTTTTAGATGAATTTTATGAGGGTTTATCAGGGTTGCATGTTTAGTAAAACAGGAAATTATTTTGCAAAATTAAAGAAACAATTGGAATGCTTTCTCCAGTTACATTTATGATAGACATTACTACAGTGTTTTATAATGCTTGGATAGCAGTTATGGACCCTGTTGAGCATCAGTTGTTCTGTTCGTGGCATGTTGATTGGGCATGAAGAAGTAATTTAAATAAAATCAATAATTTGGAGAAAAGACTTTGAAATATTTATAATATCTTCTTGATGAAAATAAATTTATCACTGAAGTTAACACTACTGTAATTCAATTATATGCAGATGAAGAAACCAGAAAATTTGGTGAATATTTTCAAAATCATTATCTGAAAAATAACAGTGGAGTTATGCTTTCCATAATTTTTTTTCAACATGTGAATTTGAACTGTAAAATTACTACTGATACCATACATCTCTCATAGTCTATACCTTTTCAACTTCAAATTGGGAACAATCATTTTCAAATTGGGAATAATCATTTTCAAATTGGGAACAATCAATTTCAAAATGGGAATAATTATTTTCATATTGGGAATAATCAATTACAAGTTGAGACCAATCAACTTCAAATTGAGACTAACCAATATCAGATTAAACAATGCGGAATCAATTGTAATAACTATGAACTGTCATATTTAACTAATAACAATAAGTGTAATTAATATATAAAAATGCCTCATCAACAATTTTCAATAGAAAATCAAAAAATACAAAAAGAATTAAGGGTTCTCATTTAAATTTTCAAAACTATCTCTCATTCCACCATGTCGGAGTGAGGGTAGTTTTCACGTGTTATGTTTAAATAGATCTTTAAAAATAAAAGAACACGTATTTCGGAACTTTTTAATCTGAAGTGTATTTCTTCGAGATATTTAACCGTTTCCAGACTTTTGGGCCACCCTTATACGTAAATGAGGCATTTTTATATATTAATTACACTTATTGTTATTAGTTAAATATGACAGTTCATAGCTATTACAACTGATTCCACATTGTTTAATCTGATATTGGTTAGTTTCAATTTGAAGTTGATTGGTCTCAAGTTGAAATTGATTATTCCCAATTTGAAATTGTTTGTTCCCAATTTGAAAATGATTATTCCCAATTTGAAATTGATTGGTCCCAATTTGAAGTTGAAAAGGTATAGTGGTAAGAACCCTTTAGTATAAACAGGCAGTCGTAATATAACGTTTAATGAAATGAATAAAATAACTCGTCTTAATAATAATATTCAATATCTTTATTCTTTTCTTACTTTTCTAATATGTCACGATTAATCATTTTTTTTTACAGGATTATACAGAACTTTACTTTGTTATTTCTGCTTTTATTGTTTTATAAAGTGCTAAAATAAATTTATATTCTAATTTAATAAATGTTTTTTATTCCTGAAATTGCTACTGAAAACCTCCTTGCTTCTTGCTCTTTAACAGTCGTCACTAAAATATAAATCTGGCAATGCCATTTATCTCTATAAACTGTGCTAAATCTGCATTAGCTCTACATCAGTTTTTAGAGTAATTATCTTATAATTGCTTTCAAAGTTTTCATTACTTATGTATTTTTCTAACAGAAGAGGTCTAGTTGTCTACCTATGCAGGAATAATAATGTTAATGTAGAGTACGAGGCATTCTACTTTAAATTTAAACATGTTTGATATGATAACACTGTCGATTTGGCTTGTTTCGGGTTTGAGTCGAAAGTAAAATTCATTATTGATGTTAATATCAGACCGGTTTTGGTTTGTTAACATCAATGATAAATTCATAAAAAGTACTTTGAATATTTATTCCAACATTTATTGCTTTATACAAAAATTACTTTTGAGATTAGATTTGTACATCAAATCACATAGTTCATCTCAAATACTGTAACTGGCATGTGACGTCAATTGGTTCAATGGACTTGGCAATACATATTGAACGTACCAGTCATCTTTAATATTAATTAAAATTAATTAACTAAAAACTAACGTACAATGTTAATAAAATACTCAGTCACAATATATTATTATTATTCACTCTAGTGAATAAAGTGGAAACACATAGAAATAATGAAAATCGAAGTTTAATACAGCGTGTTTCACACCCAATTACCCAAACTTTACAGGTTGATAGAGAGATAAAAAACATCATAACATCACTTCCCCCCAACGAAAAAAAGTTCAATCATAGTGGCTGGGCGAGAAGCGCACTAGTGGCTTGCGCTCCCGAACTAGTCTACCAGGAGGTGTACTTGGACGAGACGCAGTAGCACCAGGCTCAGGCAAGACTTTAGTGTTACTGGACGATGTATTAGGAAACGACATCCAATCTTCAGCTTTTACTTCTTCGGTCACCTCACGGTGAGCTGAACCTTGTAGGTGACTGGCCTTCAGCTGCGAAATATGCACCTTTTTGGTGACGCCGTTACTGAGTCTTACGATGTATATTACATTCCCTAATTTCTTTACGACTCTAGTAGGGAACCACTTGACCGGGCCTCTGATATAATGCAAGTTGACAAGGACTTTATCATTTAAAAAAAAGACTGCTGTTCAAACTTTACACTGTTATTTACTTTTTCAGGATTTGACTTATTTGACTTTAAAATGGATTGTAGCTTTGATTTTGGATTTGCTAGAGATATGGGAGTTTTAGGTTCATATTTCAGCATCATTGACATAGGAGATACTCCTGTGACCGATGAGGGAATGGAGCGTATAGAATACAAGCACTGCTTCAATCTTGTAGCAAGAGGTATATTTGACTTGGAAACTACTGACTTAACGAGGCTCTTTTTAATTGACTGGATCTGTCTTTCAGCCAGTCCGTTAGACCTAGGGTTGTAAGGAGCAATGGTGACGTGCCTTATCCCCCTCTCAGACAAATATGACTTAAACACAAATGAATTAAATGGAGGACCATTATCTGTGACGATCGTACTAGGGACTGAAAACCTAGCGAAACACTAATTTAATCTTGACATGACAGCACCGAGATTTGTAGTAGACATTATGAAACACTCGACCCATTTTGTGTAATCATCTAGAAGTACTAACATCTTAGCACCACAGGTATCTAACAAATCTTTCCCATGGCTGAGAAGCACTAGACTAACTGGAAACTGAACTTTAGCACGATTTTGAGTTGACTGACACGTAATGCAACATCTAACGTGACTGTCGATGTCAGCATCCATGCCGAACCACCAAACATATGAACGAGCAAGCAACTTTGACCTTGTTACACCCTGATGATCTGCATGAAGAACTTCTCAAATAGACTGTTTAAGAGACTCTGGGATTACGACTCGGTTACCAAACATGAGACAGCCATCAAGACATGACAAAAACGAAAGGATCTTAAAATATTTCTCTAACAGAGCGTTTGACTTGACTTCCGACATGACCCAACCATCAGAAACGTACTGCATGATCTTTACCAATGTGATATCATTTTTAGAATACTCAGCTACTTTCTTGTAAGACACAATCGATGTAGACAAATATACAAAATTAGTAGAACATTCGACATCTTCGATTTCCACTGGTACATTACTGGGTAAGCGAGAACACATATCAGCATTCTATATGCTGGTACCTTTTTT